>JAPEVG010000311.1:0-42258 GCA_029747595.1 Trametes cubensis | reverse complement strand
GTGATCGACGACTATCTCCGTGAAGGCAAGGTAAGCCCCCTCCCCCCNTCCCCTCTCCCCCACCGTACTCCGACCCGCCGACCCNNGGGGCCATCTCCCGTGGGCCGTCGCTCGAATCGTTCCCCNATTTCTGACGCGTCCTCCGCACATAGCTGCCAGAACGCTCGGTGTGCTACGACGACCCCGAGCTCGACGGCACCGTCGGCGTTACGCCCACAGGAACGTCGACGTCGGCGGTACAGGCCCAGGTACAGGCTACATCGGAGACGGCGCTCCTGGGGGCGTGGCGCAAGTTCGAGTTCGAGTTGCGCTCGGCCTACGACGGCGGGCTCGGGTACGAGCTCGCCATCGTGCCGCTCGCGCTCGCTGCTGTGGTCGTGCTCGCCGTGGTCGCGTTGCGGAAGCGCACCAACTCCGGTGGCCGGGTTCGGGGCCGGGTCAGGCTGGAAGGGGAGGACACTCAGGCTGCTGCTACTGGGAGGGTTGGGCCGCTGGTAGAGTCGGGCTCCGAGAAGTCGTGAGGTTGACTGGAGATCAAGACCGTCTGAGGCAAGGGAACTTCATACGTACTACGCGTATCTTCCACTTGCCCCGTGTGCGCATGTACTTAACTTCATGTCTTGGCTACAACTTCAAGAATGTAGATCTTCGCTTGCATGAAGCTTGTCTTGACCCTGTCACGGCACATTCGCGCATATGCCCCCCCCCCCCCGAAATTCAGCTCTGGTCTTCTGGTACTGGTACCGGCGGCCGCGGATACTTGCATTCTCGCACCTCGTTCAAAATCGGAGCTTGCTCCCCTCATTGCCATAGTCGCGTCGCAGGCTGCATCGTTTATCAGTCTCCAAGACCTTTCCCCTCTCCCTCTCCCTCTCCGAGTCCCGGCGGCGCCCCTCCAAGTCTCGTTCACGAGTCGAGTCTCTCCTCAGTCCGGTATGTCTACGCTAATAAGTAAATAGAGCGCGATCCGACGACGACTCGGATAGCAGCCATAGTCACTCGTGTTAGTAACTATGTGCTCGTCAGCATACGGCCTCAGCACCCCGCACCACGCCGTATTCTAAGTCCTTAGGGCACTCAGTGGCTCGCTGCAGCTGATGGCCCCGTACCCACCTCAGTCGTAGCCTCATACTGCAACTTGTGGCAAAATGCACGATGCGGCATAGGCATACATTCATACATCCAAACGCGCGCGCGCCGCAGTGCTAGAGCCGCCACACCTTGAAGCTTGAAGTTTGGATTCTGGAGAGCGATAGGAGTCTAGGACTACCGAAGAAGCTGTACGCGAGCGGCGAGTGAGCCTGAAAGGCCAGGAATGTCATTCCCATGTCCATGTCCATGCACCGCAATTCGTATGTGGCTATCACGCACATACATACTATGCACCGCCGAAGTCGGACGGGGAGGGGAATCGGGATGCTACGCATGTCTGCAGGCTGCAGCTACCGGTGCGTCGACTTCGGCTACTAGGCTGGCCCACCTGAGCATCATCCGCATGGTGGGATGCCCCGAGCCCTCCGAGGATATTCGCCGGGCCCACCTCACGTTATTGTTATAGTTGTATTGTTGTTGTTATTGTCCTTGCCACCCCGCTTGAAACGCGGCTCGGCGATCTCTCTCTCGTGCGAGAAAGCCAATCTAGCCAATCCCAACGCCAGCGCAATGGTGCAATGGTGCAACATGCAACATGCAACGTGGATCGCCGTGCGCCGAACGCCGAGCGGAGGGAAGAGGAGTGGGAGTGTGAGATAGATCCATTGTACACGCCAGGCCAGATAAAGAGTGAGAGGGAGTGAGAGAGAAGTACACGGAGACACGGAGGAGAGTAGTACACAGATCCTAGGCCGGAGAGGTAGGGAGGGAGGGAGATGGATACATATGCATACAACCAAGCGGGCCCCAGCCGACGAAGCCGCCCGATAATCACGAGAACAGATGAGGAGGGTGATGGTGAGGGATGAGGATATGAAGTGCGAGAAAGCCGAGGAGACGAGGGGATGAGGAGATGAGATGAGCGTGTGTAACGAGATAAAGTAATGTGTGCAGTGGCGAAAAAGTATAAATAGAGTTGTAGTCGTCGTCGTGGCTGGCTAGCGAGAAAGCTTGCGAGCCGAGGGATAGAAGATCGATAGAAAAGAGGGATTCGAAGACGTCAGGACGCAAGCGGCGGCAGCCCCTCGCGTCGTCGTACGCGGGTCGTGACGGGGAAGCTTCTATCTTCTCAAGGAAGCGTGGGAAAGTTGAGAGTGGGAGGCTGGAATCTGTGAGTTTCCATATCGAGCACAGTGAGAATCACAGGCCAGCGGAGCGGTGAGCGGGGGGAGATCGTCGCCGCACTCACTGTCAGGGATCCCCCAGTTCATGCTGCAGAGAGGCCCAACCAGCGGCAGAGCGTCCCTATCAGTGGACGCCCGCAAGCCTGTTCGTGCGCGGGGTGGGAGGTGCGTGAAGTGTACGCATGATGTGGACAAAGGTAAGCCGGCAAGACCGCGCGGTAGGGGCAGCAGGAGAGACAAGACAAACAAGACAAGACGAGCGGTCAGAGACTCGGCGGAGGCAGCGCGGAGCGCAGAGCGCAGATACGGACGTACGCGTGCGAGAACCACTCTGTCGAGCTGTTGATCTGGATCGCGGCGACCGTCGACGCGATGGTGACCGCCGCGCCCACGACGGCGTAGAACACGGAGCGCTCCTTGGCGGACGGCTGGTCCTCGAACGACGGCTCCTCGTACAGCGAGTCGAATGCGCGCATCGTTAGACTTGGGGGATGAGGACAGGAGGGTGGTGGGTCGAAGGAAAAGTGTTGGGCTGTTGGGTGGGATCGAAGGAGGGGAAGGGCGGAAGAGGGAAGAGGGGCCGAGCGATCGATGGAGGGAGGGGGCTGATGTCGATGGGGACGAGGGATGCTTTATGTGGTAGCTCTGTGCAGCTGCAGCAGCAGGTGAGGTGAGCCAAGAGCGGGCGATGGGCGTGTTGTTGACCTCGGGGATGTGGCGATGACAAGATTCCGCACCGATCGGAGACGGTCCCGGAGTCTATTGTCAGACACAAACGATCGGACTCGAAAGAGGCCTGGAGGGAGGGGTGGAGGATGGCGCTGGAGGACGGCAGAGGCGGGAGAGGAGAGGTCAGAGAAGGACAGGCATCCAGGTATTATATGGACCGTTCACGCGCAGGATGCCGAGAACGCGGCCCAAGGCTGGGACTGACTGGGACTGGAACTGGACAAGAGAGGGTTGTGTCACTGTCAGTGTCCAGGGATCGGGATTTAGTCCCTCGCTAGCGCCCATGCTGCACCTCACAAGATCGCAGGCACACTCCCTCTCCGGCTCGTGATTGTCGCTTCCCTGTACCGGACGTTGTCCTGGACCGCGCTTGCCGCTCTCAGCGTTATTGACGCGTGGGTTGGGCTGCTGGGACGGCATTACGGACGCTCTTCTCGGCCATTGTCTTATGGCCTGCGTCCTGCCGCAGCTGCGAGGCTCTTCGAACCCACTCTAGATATCTGAACAGCTGCAGACTGATGCAGAAGCCACTTGGGCTACAGCTACGCGCGGAGGGTGGTGGGTCGCAATGCATCCGCATACGCGCCAATTAGTCAATGTCTAGATCTGGGGGTCTGAAGCCTGAACGGCCAACTCGAGGTCATTCGCTGGGCACCGTGGTTTTCAGCTGATGTTTAAAAACTAGGTGTGTGTGTGTGTTCAGGCCGTCGAGGCCGAACGCGGCCAGGCGTTTACTAGAAACAAATCTGGCGTCCGGGCGTCCGAGCCCTTCTGAGTGCCCTGAAAAGCGGCCTGAAGACCGAAGTCCAGACACCTACACCACTACAGATCAGGCTGGATGCAGTACGTGCGCTTTCACAAAAAGAGGAATCAGGATGAATCCGGTGATGCATGCTGCATGATGGTTGACCAACGCCATATATAGCCCACGGGCACTTACTTACCTGGATCTAAGCTCAAACTCGCGCGACGCGCGCGCGCGCGTGGGTATACGCAATCTATCAGCGTGCTACGTCCGACGCTGGACCCTAGCGCGGATCGAGCTGCAGACTGTGGACTGTGGACTGTGGACGGTTCATATCGGATCTAGGGAGGTTCTGCGTTTTTGGTCAGTACTTACCGGCCACGAGGCGCGGGCGAGTCAATTGTCGAGGAAGGAGATGCAAGAGGTTAGCTCCATCGACAATGGACATCGATGGCTACTAGCAGCAGATGCGGCGGGATGAGCTGCAATGGGCGAGCCGCGACTCCCAGAGCGTCATGGCCCTAGTTCATCAGCAGTGCATAGTACTACGTGCAGGTGCATGATGCATAATGCAACAGGATGCGTCGTGTCAGGACCCCGGAAAATACTCAAGAGGTACGGACCAAAACATGGCCTCCGGTTTGACCATGCCTCACACCGACCGAACCGAACGGGGGGGCATTTGGGCGGGTTAGGCCACACACAGGCCACAGGTCCGGACTAAAGGCGCCGACGCGCGAGATTGGCATTTTGAGCAGGCCTCACCCCCTGAATAGGACCGAACCGACCGCTTTCAGGAGGATGCGTAGTGCAGAGTCCGGACCAAAACATGGAAATGCGGGCTCCACCAGAACATGCCTGTCAGTGTGAGCATAATCCGGGGTCCTGTTGCGTCGCTGTCGCTGTCGATGGAGGGCGGTGCTCTTGCAGCGACGATATCTCCGAGAGCAAGCGCAAGCTGACACTGCACTACAGCTGGTATCAGTGCACACCGAACCGAGCAAAAAGCGCTGCTCAAACAGTGTTCGCCGTCATGCACATGTCGTGGCTGCGAGCGAATCGCCCGCCGGAGGTCGTCGTCTCGAAAGTCGACATCTCCATCTCCGTCTTCATCAGCCCACCGCCCGGGAGCGAGCACCGCGCGTCACGGCCGCTCTCGAGGCTTGACGTCCTCCATCATCATCAATGTGCTTGCTTGAGCACTAGCAGTGTAGCGCAGCGTCTGACAACGACAGCGACAGCGGCGAGGACGGAACGGCGGTCAGATACTCGGACTGAGAGCCGCGGGTCCACCGCCACAAGAGCCTGGCGCTCTGCCGCCACCTCATGCATGATACATCATGAGTAGCTCAAGGCTCAAGCACTCCAAGTTGAGCGGCTGCTGTCCTTCTCGTCCGCCTAGCGAAGGGCGAAAACTTCTTCTAGCAAGGCTTGACGCTGCTCTGACCTTTTCTTCTTCTCTTCTTTCCTTCGTTCAAATTTCCACCGCTCGAGTATTAGAAGTCTTCCAAGCGGTACACGTCGTACGCGACCTCCTCGTACGGATGGACCTGTGGCGCACAAAAACACAGTCAGCGTCAGCGAAGTTCGAAACACCGCGCGTCCCGGAGCACCACTGATGCCGTATCGTTATGATACCTCCACGTCCCGAGGTAGGAGGAGAAGTAGAACTCCGGATGCCAGATAACGATCTTCAGCGTCCCTCGAGGGTCCAGATAGCTGCGTTGGGCGTTGGGCGTTGGGCGTTGGGCGTTGTGCAGCATCTCCGCGGCCGCTCGCATTCACGTCACGGCTCTAGCTCAAAGCGGGCTGGAGCGAGATAAGTGGTGGCGGTTACGAGAACGCAAACGCAAACACAGATGCAAATGCACGGATGCGAGCGCGCGCAAGTCCGACCCCGATCGCACGCGCACGCAGCCGTTCGGGACGGGCGTACCCACGTACCCATTCCCGCCTGCGCGTCTCTGTGCAGTGCGCTTTCACAATTCATGACGCACATATTATATCACGTCACATCTCCACATACGCATTATTGAACGCACTCACCTCCTTCAGCTCGCGCAAGACGCTCCGCACGTCCACGCCCTCGCCTGTACTGCCCGCATTGACATCCGCCGCGTTTGTAGCGTTTGTAGAACTCGAGGCTGCGGCGCCGAGGACGAGCACCTCGACGCGGTCCTCGTCGACGCGCTCGGGCTTGCCGATCTCACCGATCGCGGGGTGGGAGCCTTCGAGGGGGACGAATTGGCCTGTGGGAACGCGCGGTGTGCGGTGCGCGGTGCTCGGTCAGCAAGTGGCGAGGGGATAGAGAGGCTGAGGAGAGAGTGGAGGGAGAGATCGGCGGAGGAGACGAGTACGCGAACGCGCGGATATGCGGATACGTGCGTACGTGCAAAATGCGATACCCCGATGGCGAGCGGAGGCGGGAAGGACTCCGAGGGCTGAAGAAGCAGCGCGAGAGGAGGAATTTCAAGCGGTGGCGGGTGATGTGCTGTAAGCGCAGTGCGCGGCGTGGGTTTCTTACTGCATATTGTGGATGTGGAGGAGTGCGTGCAGGGTCGCGGTCGGAGGTGGGCGCAGAGGGAAGCAGAAAGCAGGAAGGAAGATCGAACCGGAGGGCTCTGGATTCTGGATCTGTGGGTGGCGACCGTCTATCGGTCGCGATGGAGGAAGAAAAGCGGCATTGTGGATGGAATGCGAGCCTGAGCATATACGCGCTCTCGAGTCTCTTCGTCCACCTCGAGCCTACGACTCGGACAGTTGGATCTACACCCAGTGAGATAGAATTGGTATTCGACTCTCTGCGCCAGTTCGGAGTATCAACTGTGAATCGCCCATCGCACCCCGCGGACGAACAGTAGTAGGCACTCTATTGCTTTTCATCACGAGTAGGGCTCAATGCAGATAGACCGCATCGGCATCTATGTGCATTGAGACTCGCGACGGAAGAATTCAATCCCATCGTATCCAGTTTCCGTGCAAGGATGCCCCGAAACAGGCTATAGCTATGTACAGTACTACTAGCTAGTGCACAGCGCTGACTATCGGACGCACCGGTGCCCGGAGAAACGAACGCGCAGCCGCCGTACGCGCCGATGCGGCCGACGTGGTTCGGGAAGCGCGTGAAGAGGTGCTTGAGGATGGCTTGCGTCGAGGTGCGCGGGGTGAAGAACACGAGCTTGTACTTTTGCACGGCGGCGGACATGGTGGTCTCTGGTCGACGTATGTCAAGCACCGGAATCTGAAGACTGGATCTTGGGGCGAATCGGAAGATGGAGAAGAAGCCGGTATGCAAGCAAGAATGGTATGTAGCGGTATTGAGAAATACATAACGGTGCTATAGTGTAGTGGTTATCACTCGGGATTTTGACTTTACCCAATGTTCCCGAAACCCAGGTTCGAACCCTGGTAGCACCTAACACTTTTGTTCGGGTCAACCCCACCATCTCTTTTAGTCGTGTCGATCTCCGACGAGAACTCTTCCCAAAAGTCATCGCAAGTGTGTAGCAGATGGATGAGAAGCATATACGCCTGAGTAGAGTCTCGAGCACGTCTTCCAGGTGATCTTTCAGGCGAACTTGACTTGGAACTTGATTCGGCTCGGTCGGCGTCTAATCATCCACTCCACGGTTGCACCTCTTCCACCACGACGCGGTCAGGCGCGACGCTGCTTTCCTCCTTAAACAACGCGCCCAGTCCACGAATCCACGAGGGATGAGGGATTGATCAAATAAAGGTGTGTAACAGCTCTTATCTGCTTTCAATGATGTCCAAGTAAAAGGGTCGACCCCGCCGCATACGCGCGAGCCTCTGCCCACTCCTGGCGCTCGAACCCCCGAAGTGTTCGATACCCGACGAGCCATCTCACGAGAACGTCGTGGCTCGCCTTAAGGCCGAACCTACATAATCATCCATCTCTACATGAATGGGCCGTCGGTCACGGCGGCCCAGCGGCTCTCTAGTTGGTTTGCGCGCCGCGAGCTCCAAGGCGCGTGAACAAAGGCCGAGTCGACAGCCCGGCCCTTCTGCCCTCTGCCGTTGCTCGTCTTTCATGGCGGGCACGGTCACAGTGGTGGAGGGCTCGCAGACGTCCCGAAGCCAAGCCTGCGTAGAGCCCGTCTTGCTTCTTCCTCTCTGAGGAGGGAGCTGGGGGAGTTCACTCTGCTGCAGGTGGTCTCAGACGTGGTAAAAGCCTTGATTGGCGGACGTGAAAGTTGCCTGCTGCTGCTGGCTAGGGGCGAGCAGCGGTGGGGCGCATGGCATAAAGCGTCCGGGCTCAAGAACGATGCCCCGTGGCGTGTGGTTCTGTGCGTAGAAGTGGCAGGAGCGAGCGTCGCCTTGGGGTGGGCGTGTGTGCGAGCGCGTTTGGCGAGGATATGAGATCATATGCGTGCGGGCCTTGCCCGTCTGAGATTTTCTTCGTTTCTGATCTCTGTGTTGCGCAAATGACTGACTGATTTGCATCCGGTTTCATAGGTGAGATATCTTTGCTTGTTGCAAAGTCAAGGTGTGCGGGTTGGTTGTATGCGTCGGGTGGTGTTAGGACAGGTGACTCCGTACAACCTCTAGTGCTACTTGGTGTTATCATGTGGAATCCGCCTCACACAATGAAACTGACTTGTGGGCGACAGAACTTGAAATTCGCATGATACCATTGTAGAACATACCCCCACCATGGCACTCATCACCGTCGTGCAGTACGCGGCGTGGTTCTTCCTGCCCAATCGTGTCACCCACTTGCTTCTTGGCTACCTCCACGTCGTATACGAGCGCCTCACCGGACGTCCTCGCCCAGCAGCAGGCACGCCCCAATATGCATTCCACTACCGTATGACATACCTCTTCTGCGCGATTGCGTACCTCCTCTTTGGCCTCTACCAAGCCGCGACAACGGTCGAACCGAACTATTACGAACTACTAGGATTGACACCGACCGCGGACGAGAGCATGGTCAAGACTGCATTCAGGCAATTCGCGCGGAAGTACCATCCGGATAGGGTTGGCCCAGAGGGCGAGACGTTTTTCATTGAAATAAGAGACGCGTATGAGTCGCTGAAGTCCCCGACGAAGCGTTTCGCGTATGAGAGGTATGCGCAATCACTTTCCTTGGAGGTCTGTAAATGGGTGCTGATGCTGTTTAGGTTCGGGCCGGACGCGTTGAAGTGGCAACAATGCACGACACCACGGGAATATCTCCGCCATGGACTGCTGCAGGCTACGGGGTTCTACCTCGTATCCGTATGCAGCCTGATATTCTTCTCCTTCCTGAGCTCTTCAAGTCCAGTCTCATTCGTAAGCAAGCTAACCATCTTCCGCTTTCTTCATGTGAGCTGACAACGTGTCTTGATTTAGTGGAGGTATATCATGCTCGCGTTCACCGCTATCTACGAGCTCCTCTTCATCCTCAACTCCACCCCAGGCCCCGCGTCCAACTCTTCCATCTCCTCTGTCCTGTTCACGGATCCTGCGACGGGCGTGCACAGCGGCTTCCTCACGTTCTTCTGGCCACAGCGTGTCGCATACCAGCATATACTCTTCCTGCACAGCATCTGGGTGCTCGGCTGCTTCGCGCTTTCGAACGTCGTTCCGATCGTGTTCCCTGCGCCATCCCCGGAACTGCAAGAGATGCTCATTCTGAACGAGGCGAAGCAGATCGCGACGCTCTCCCAGATGCTCTCCCGAGAAAGTGAGTACCCTTCACTTCCCACTTTCTATCGTATCTCGCAGCCCGTCTCGCCCATATTGACTGCTCCCTCCCGTGCAGCCCAAGCCCTGCTCAACACGCTCTACCACTCCGTACACGGCCCACGGACGGGCACGCCCTCGTCCCCGGGCACGTTCCCATACCTCGGCCCGCTCCCAACGCAACCGAACGGCACCGGTGGCGGCGGGGCAGCACCCCCGGACGAGATCGTCCGGCTGCTCAAGCCCGAGCTCGAGCACCTCATCCTCGAGGCGCAGATGCGCGACAACGGCCCGCTGCAGAGCGCGTGCGAGAATGCGGTCGAGCGGAGGCGCAGGAAGGAGGAGGCGGCGGGGAGGATGGGGAGGAGCCCGGCGAGGGCGGCCAACGGGATTGGGACCGGGGCTGGGGCGGGAGCGGGGTTGGGGGCGCACGCGACGTGGCAGAATGGAGGGGCGGTGACGGGGGTGCCGGCGAGGAGGATCGGGTATGTGAGGGGAAGGTCGAGGTCTTTGGGCTGAGTGGGTACGGTACTCGTGTGTCTATCTCTTGGCGCGCTGGAAAGGCTGGCCATGGTAGGCGTTCTTGGGCACGCCTTTTTTNCTTCTGTTCTCTTGTTTTCTCGTTGCAAAGCTCGTAATCACGCGTTGTATGATCACTTCGGTGGATACTCTTCGCTAATGCAGACAAGTGTCGTGGGAGTGGCGTTACAATTAACATAGTCGTACACATTGTGGTCGTAAAATCAAAACCTATATGAGCTGCCGTCAATACCCGTCTCAAAGCAACATGCGCATGAGAGGCCGGGTCAGAGTATGCAGCTCCCTGCTTCGTGATTGTAGCATCCCGGCGGCTGTTTGATACACTGATCCGCCTATCCGAACGTCGAGGAGGTGCGTGCTCCCACCCGCAGTCGTACGAGTGAACGTGAGCTGAACGCTCCGCTGTGTGTCTCCAAAGACTCGACTCCCGTTTGGCCATCGGGTAATCGTCTCAGGACCACAACCACATTCGTCCTGCACTGCATGTCCTCGGTGGTTTATACGCGGCCGTGGTCGGAACTTGGGCAACACGACAGGAACTGGAATAGCAGACGACGAGCTGTCACTGCCCGAAGTCCCGAGCGGTCTTCGTCCAGGCTGGCCATGCGCGATGAACGTTACCGTAGCCCATGGCGATCTCTGGCACGTCCCTACATGGATCCTGATAGACTCTTGGAGCGCCCTATGCGTGAGCGTGAACGTCGCGATCGAGGCCTTCCCAGCGAGCTTGACCGCCTGCGATCGCGCCTCCGGGAGCTTCTTGTCCGGCTCGAACCCCTGCTTCGCAAGCTCGACCTTGAGCCACCGCGGGAAGAGGAACCGGAAGATCGTGTCGCTCTGCGTGCGCGGGGGCGGCGAGCGCGAGGGCGAGCGGTGCGAGATGTAGAGCCGCTGCCAGTGCGCGACGATGCCGCTGCTGTTGAACGAGAGCGCGTGGCGCGCCCAGTCGACCTGCGAGAGGCGGTAGCGGAGGCGCATCCAGGCGTGCATGCCGCGGATGGTGATCCCGACGTGGTATCGCGGGTACTTGAGCCCGGTCTCGTTGTCGACGCGCCGGCGGAGGAGGAGCCCGACGAAAGAGCCGGTGGACTTGTCCTTGCATGCGAGGACAGCGATCGCGAGCGTGGACTGCCCGGCGGAGCTCTCGATGACGAGGAGTCGCGCGCGGACGCCGTGGCTAGTGACCATGAAGTCTGGGAGAGGGATTTTCCAGGGCTCTTTGCATTCGCGGCTGGCGACATGTTTCGCGGGCTTTTTGAACACCCGGTGTGAGTGATTAAGATATGGTAGGAGGTGTGTAGACGTCAGCCCACCTTGGAGGAGTCCAGCGTGCATTTGGTCACACCAAGCGCCTTGACGGCGTTTTGTGCGGCCAAGTGCATAGGAACAGGATGCATGTCTCCAGAGCGTACGAAGGACGCTGGTGAGGGAGCGAAGATGTGGCTGTCCTGATGGTACTTGCTGAATGTCATTTGTTCGCGGAAGGGGGTCGTCCGGATTGGTAACACGTTGCCCCACGCGAAGAGCGTCTGGTCAGACGTACGCTTGAGGATCTCCTCCTGAAGGCGGAGGAACGCTCTCCGTCCTTCGCCATAAATAGTCGCCATGTGGACGTCGAATATGCCCATCAGGCAGTACGCCTCGTCCTCTACGCGAGTCGTTTTGCGCGCCGACGCCCACCACATCCGGCGGGCGACGCTCACGTCACCGAGGTTGCGACGGAATGTCAGCACATCTGCGTCTACTCCTGTGATGTCCTCGAGGAGGGGTGCCATGCTGGCTTTGGTTCCGATGCTGGACCAGTCCTGCGCGATGAATATGAGACTTCGGGGAGCGATGAGCTCTTGCAGCGTCCATCCACGGGTGAACCATTTGCTCCCCCGGAAGGCGGACCCCCTGTTGTGAGGAGTGCAGGTGCTGGGTACATCCTGCAAGTAGGCATAGCACACCTGTGCATGTGAGTACCATTGATACATCGAGTTGATCGCTTCGGAGAGCTCCGAGCTGCTGGACCGGTCGATGCAGCAGGTGTCGATCCAAAGCCAGTCATACCCGTGCGCCTCGGCGAGGATGCAGCATTCTCTGATCTTGTCCGAGACGCGGCTGCGAAGGAGATGTTGCTGACCGGATGCTGCGATCTGGGACCTGAGCGACTGGAGCTCCTCGAAGGACTGTTCGCAATCCTGCCAGACGTGCGATAGAATGGCGTAGCCTCCCTTGACGTCGTAAGGGCCGTTGAAGAATTGGAGTTCGGCCGTGCTTGTCCGAAGCAACCACATCGAAAGTAGAGTTCCTATGTACCGCACCTCGAATCCTGTTAGCACCGTGATGGATTATCCATGGGGGAGACTTACTATACGCTATATGACCTCGTTACGTAGGCAGCATAGCAAGCTCGTATGCTGATGGTCACCGTAGCAGTCAACGGATGAGCTATCCACGCCATCAGCACAGGTGGTATTTCAACTGATAGACGCGAGACACGAGGCACGGTTTGCTTTGTAGTTGGGTGAGTAAGGCAACGGAGAGATGCCATATGCGTTATAAAGCAGCCCGAGCATTGCAGCCGTTAGATCCAGTGAGTCGATCATAGCCTCGGCCGTTTGGTATCCACGACGGCGTTATTGTGGTTTTTTTTTTTGGCCCAGCATTGAGATACAGTTGGTGGTGGCAGGAATGTACAGACCGGTACTAGGTGTCTTGGAAGTACTGTCAAGCGCAAGAAACTAGCTGATGCAGCTATAAATTCGAGTGAGCGCGCCTAGCCGGACCTCTGGGACCGTGGCGGTCTGACGCGCTTGCAATAATGGCTAAATCCATCTGCCAGTCTCCATAAGTATGTTGTCCTCTCAGAACACCCCGACCTACGCTGATCCTAAAGAAATTATGTGGATATCGATGGAATTGTCCTATCACCTCGCCGTTCAAACGTCAAATCCAAGGATGGCGTGCATGCGCATACTGGCTCCTAGGATGGTAGTACTACTACGGCCCTCGTCACACTGATAATCCCTCACGCTCAATCCGCCTGACGTGCCTCAACGCGACGAAGAACGGGATGTGGCCCAAATCGGTGAGCCGCCCTGTTCGTCCGCGGCGAGGGCTCTCGAGTCTCGACGTCCCCCGATGATGCTGGTGTTGTCCTCTTGCTCCCTGCACTAATCGTGGGTCAAGGCTCTCCAAGGCACACACCGTCGCGTGCCGCGTTAACCCTACTGCGTTCTTTCGCAATACGGCCGTGGCAAATTGGCTTTGACCTTCGCGAGAATTGACGCCAGAGATGCTGTTCGCGCTCTGCCGTCCACTTTCCTCTTCGTTCTTGCATTGGAATCTCGGGCGTTGGATGCACCCAGGTCTCAGAACACCCCCATGTTACCACCCCGATGCCCGCCCTGGTCTCCAGTCTGGGATCGCCTGCCGTGCTGGTCCACTGGATGCGTCGTGCCGCAGCGGGTAGCAAAGAAGCTGGCGATGTCAGGGTACAGCCTAAGATGTAGTCAAAATACCACCACGCCGAGGCCTGAAAATGTCGCGCGCGTTCGTAAGAAGTAAACGCGAGCGTGAACAAAAAGAAAACACCAAAAACACAGAATCGACCGGCGTCTACTTGCGCGAGCGTTTGCGGGGTAGTCGAGTTCCAGCATGTCCGGAGGCGGCCGCAGGGGCTTGATAGGTAGTGACAGAGCCGGAGGCAGCAGCTTGCTGCAAGCGTTCCTGTCGGTCGCGAAGTCGTTGGCTACGTCGTGAAGTAGTATGTGACGGGGTGCAGACCAGTGCATTCGCATATGCCTCTGCCTCAGGGGCACCCAGCGAAGGGGAGGTGGACTCCACGCCACGGCCGCGTCGTCTCTTCGCAGAGCGGTCTTTGCTGTTACCAGAATCAACCTCATCGAGATCGCGCTTCGGCGAGGAGGGGGTGCGAGGAGACGGGCTCGGATTCGATCCGAGGGAATCACTGCCGGCGTGGAAATGCGCCGCTCTTGAGACCCGGTGGACACAGCGGTCGTCGCGTTCTAGAGTATGTGTCTGCAAGAAATGAGACCAGTACGCCTCCAGGCGATCCGAGTCCCACATGTCCTTGTACTTCTCTTGCTCGCCCGGAGGAGGCGCATGGTAATTCATGACGGTCTCGAGCCATTCCTTCAATCCGGCGCTGCGGAACTGAACGCCATCGATGTGGCCGCGATTCAGGGCGTTTGCCTCCTTTCCGTGACCTCCATAGGTTCCCTGGAATTCTTCGATACGATCGAAGAAATCTCCATTGAGCCTTGTGAGATCCCACATCGAGAGCTCGTGGGATAGATAGAAGAGAGCACAGTAGAAGACGACGTAGAGCAACGCCTCCATGTCGTCTTTGAACGTATGCTTCTTTCTGTCACCTCCCATGTCGAGCATACGAATGGACATGAAAGCCCACGTGCCCTGTAATAGCACATTAGCAGGAGCGAGTGATGAATAGAAAGTTCAGACTGACCGCACGCCCTGCGTGTAAAGACTCGCCTTTATCATTCACCCGCTCCGACGCGTCCCAATCGATCAGATAGCCTCTTCGTATCGCGCGGCCTGGCTCCTTCACTAGTATGATATTGCCTACGCTCAAGTCCCGGTGAATGCGAGAATCTTTCGCAAGAGCATCTTTCATAGCTTTGGGATAGAATGTCAAACAATGTCATGTACGATCACTAGTATAACATACCTAGTAATATGTCATACGTTGCGTATAGTAGTTCTTCGGTACCACGCACACTGCTGAGACTGGAGCCGACTGTCTGTGTGACCAATCGATAGTGTCGCCGTTTACTGACGGACGTTTTTGACTCATTGATGCGCGAAACCCAGGGCTCAGCAGAGAACTGATCTGTTTTGGTCTCTTGCACAATCCCCACTGTGATTAAAGTCAGCATGCGCTCGAAGCCGGCCCCTCGTTCTGAAACCACAACTTACTGGCAGCTGAGCGATACCCAATGATGCAATGATAGACGTCGCCATGGACGCCGAGTAGCGGGACATTGCGAACCCCTAGCTCATTGAGTCGTCGCAGGGTATCCCCTTCTCGCTCCTTCGTGGGGTATGAGCGCCACGTGTCCTTCAAAAACACAACCTGTTTTGTCTTTGCATTGACTGCCCAGTATCCTCGAGTACTTCGACCATCCAGGTGGAGTGGAGTGACAACGGGACGAGACACGATGAAAAAGTGAGGTTCCTCATCATCGGGCGGAGACTCCTGCGTGTCGACGCGAACTACCGCTGCGTGGCCCGGTTGATAATGCGTGACAAGGGCTACGTCCAACTCTTCGCCTGTTACCTCGAGTTGCAACCCAAGATACTCCTTGACCGTGTCGCGGAAGAGGCGTTCTTGTTCCGGGCTCGCTCTCTGCACAGTCCAGTCATGGCCGCGCTCCGGGTCGCTGAGGCGGGAATATCTCCAGAAAAATTCCGCGAACGTATCCGGTTGTTCGCGGATGTCGAAGGCCTGGGTAACGATGCAGCCAGAACGATCCCATCGGAAGAACCTGGCAAATGAACCAGCCATTGCGACCGTGAATACGAAGAGACGGTGTTGCCGAGCAAAGATCTCAGTCACATATGCGACATGCAAGCCAAAGGATCGCTCGGTCTCTGTGTACAGATTGTCGTCTGGGAATTGACGCAGGAAGCCGTGTGCATCAAGACCGTCGAGAGGATCCGAGCCGAGATCAGGACTGGGGTCAATGAACGGATCGGCCTCAGGGTCGGAGGTGACCTGTATGAATAGCTCGGCATACCCAAGCTCAATGCGAGAAAGTCGGCTGGCCTGTTGAATCTTGCGTAGATGCTGGGAGGGGAAGCAGCATATGTGTGGCTTAGCGTAGCCCAATCTAGAGCGTCGCAAGCTCCGATCAATGGTCTTGTCAAACACGTAGTCTGGACATCGCGATTTGAACTTCGTCCTTTTACTTAAGGCGGCGAACTACGCATATGTTTGTTCAAGCTCAGTGTGCTATGCTAGTGTTTACAACGTACCAGTGGCTCATAGATTCTCGCGGCATTGTCGGCACGCATCGGTACATGCTTGAATGCATTGGTTGAAGACAACCGGTCGTGTCTGTCTGCAGTTACCGCTGGTAGGAACCGTTCCATAAATGACGTTACTGGCATAGGCCCCAGTGTAACTTTTTGGGTTTCTTGAATGTGGCGTTTGTTGCGAGCATAAGCCAGACGAGGCTCGAGGCCGTCGGTGCGCAACGCCTCTGGATGTATGGCCATGGGAGCATCATATATGCACGTCTGTGGAAACATAGCAGCTGTGCCAATCGCTGTGTAGCCTGATGAGCTGCAGGGATAACAATTCCGACGAAGAGATGGAGTTTGCGCTGAAGTCGCGACGAGAGTGAATGAACAAGGAAGACAAACCAGACCCGCCGTGCGCCTGTGATCGAGGGACGAGAGAGCGCGCTTATGTAATATCCATCACCGAGGCGTGGCACACCGTTGTATCGAGTCTCAGCGCCGGTTTCCTCGACACTCCCACTCACCGCCAGCAGCTGCACACTACCCATATCCGTGGCGGCCTTGCTTGTGTTGTATTTCTACTCCTTAACAGCCTTGGCGCATCCGCTCGTTCTCGTTTCATCTCGCCACCGAATTTCTTGACCAGCGATTGTCGCCACCACCTCGTGTGCTTGCTTGCACTTCAGATATATCTGGCCTTCTCAAGCTCGAGATGCTGTTCAAGGGCCTCTTGTATTGCTTGGCGCTGCTGCCGCTAGGCATTTTGGCCGCGTTGGATGATAAGGCGAAGCTCGCGAATAGGACTATCGACAGGGTGAGTCCATGTCCTTTCCTGGCAACTAGTTATTCGTCCCCGCGCTGTCGGTTTGGCTGGGCGCGATGGGATGGGAGCGCGAGGCACAGGGCATCTGAGTTAGAAGCGTGAAGTGGTAGACTGCACGCGTTGCCTCCAAGAGAACGCGTGAAGCTAGCACCCCATGTGGCGTCCCAGAACCAGCCCGCATTCGCGTATGATTGGCCTCTATACGTGATTTGGATAAAGGAGCCTCGTGAATCACAGGAGAGCTATGCGATATATTTGTGGGGTGTCGCAAAGGATTGCGGGTGTCAGAGCATTGACATCGAGGTCGGAGGTCCGGTGTACGTTATTAACGTCTGCCTAGTAAATGATACGCGTGCTGCTCCATGAATATACCGTGCACCTTGGGTGTATACACTATTGTATATCATCGGACGTATGGAAAGCATTCTCTCTGGTATCCTATAGACACCTTCCCAAATTCACGGTTACTGTGGCGCGAGAGCTGAGCTGACGCTATTGCTTTGACAGACAGTATCTTTGCGTACGCACTCGATATATCCGCCTTACATTGACCAAGACCTTCAAAACCGGTGAGCAATGTTTGCCCTAGATACATATCTTTACGGGCTTACACATACCTAGATGGTGGGACTTTGGCGCCGATGCCTACGTGGTATGTCACTCTTTCACAGACCATGGGACTATGATCCTGACGGCCGGCGCAGAACACCAACAAGCATATCCGTCTGACGCGACAAGTACCATCTCAAATGGTCCGTTACAATTTATTACGCCACATACGACGTTTATTGAATATGCGAGCTAGGGATGGTTATGGTCGCGAGTACCACTCACCGCTTCGAATTTCGTGATTGAGGTTGAGTTCAAGGTATTACCAAAACTCCTAGCACTACCATTAGGCACTGACATTGGGCCCAGATTTCTGGAGATAACAACCATCTCTTCGGCGATGGTATCGCTATTTGGGTTACGAAGGAGCGTGCACAGCCAGGGCCTGTATTTGGGAGCGTTGGTCAGTCGATCTACCTACGTCCTCACAATTCACCACTTCTCACGCTTAGTACCAGACAAGTTCGAGGGTCTCGGTGTGTTCCTAGACACATACGCCAACTCTCGCCACCCATACGCGTTCCCGCGGGTCACCGCCATGCTTGGGGACGGTAAAACGAGTTACGACCAGGACCACGACGGTGAAGCGAACAGCATCGGTGCATGCTCGGTGCGTTTGACTATAGTATAGGTCACCTCTACAGCATTACTGACTACGAGGTGTACAGGCAAACTTCCGCCGGACGAACGTCGCGACCAAACTGAAGATCACGTACCTCCGAGATCAGTATCTCAACGTGAAGATTCAGTATAAGGCTTGTGAGTATATAAGACGGCGCACGTTTGTTCACACAACTGACTCATACTCTCAAGGGGATGACTGGACTGACTGTTTCACGGTGCATGGGTTGACCCTACCACTTGCTCCCTATGTCGGTTTCTCTGCCATGACCGGCGACGTTTCTGACAACCATGAGTACGTCTCTCCTCCATTCACATCCCTCTACCGACTACTTACCTGTGCACCCCCCGCAGCATCATCAGCGTCACGACCTACTCCGCCATCCTCTCCAGCCCAGACTCGCAGCGCGACAAGTTGACGGGCGCCAAGAGCGCGAAGCGCGCCGGGTCTGGGGGCCCGCTCTACTGGATCCTGTTCATCTTCTCGCTCATCGGCAAGCTCTTCCTCGCGTTCATCGCGTTCGCCATCGGCGTGCAGATCTACAAATGGTGGATCATGCGCCAGACGAACGCCCGCATCCAGGCTGCGTTTGGCCCCGGCGGGCAGTTCTTCAAGGACGCAAAGCGGTTCTGAGCGACGGGGAACTGGAGGTGCGATGGTAGTGGAGTTGTGGATTCGGAGAGATAAGGTCGTCGGGTGTATGTAAGGGACGGGATCTCTGCCTTCAAATTATCTATCCTCGCTTTCGTGTGCGAATTGGTCCATTGACTCCACTGGGTTCAAAGACAATGAACGTGAAGGCGAAACGCAGTATATCGGCATTGAGCCTCATTGAGCCCGCGCAGCAGGACTCGCGGAAAAGCCCGCCTGTCGGGAACATCCCGAATATCCCCACCCGCTGCGACGAACCAAGCACTACGCGGGCATGCGAACATCCTGAAATCCTTGCAGCCGTAAGTGTTAATGAGAATAGCCCCGAACAAGAAAGCCAGAAAAAAGAATTAGCACGTTCAGCAGTACGTGGGTGGTCCCCTAGCCTGGATGGAGAGGAGTAAAAATATGGACATTCAGGGGATTGAACCCTGGACCTCACGCATGCGAAGCGTGCGCGCTACCACTGTGCCAAATGCCCATATATATGGAGCTCTCTTAAGGCATAGGACCAGTACCTCATACAAACCCGGTACCCATTGTTTTTCCAACCTGCGGAGGCGCAAAGTTCGTACTACGTACCGTTCCACCATGTCCTCCAACTTGACTCACAGTTTCCTTCATAGTCTCGAACTGCGTGATTGCCCAGGTGCAAGTACGAACACAAACACAATCCCATGATGGGCACAACGCGGCTCTTTCACCTGTGAAAGGTATCTGAATGTGGCGTAATGTGGCGGCCCACGATGCTAGCTTTCCTATTTATTGTTCGTCCCGCTTTTTGGCTGGTCCCGTCTCCGCCCTTCTTCCTCTCAACTGATTCTACACAACCTGTCAGGATGCCTCCAAGCTCATGTGTCTACAATGTTCCTATGGCCCTCGATCCTACAGCGTCGCGCACCGATGGACTTGACCCCTTACTTGCAATGTCACGGAATATTACCCACATCAAGGAGGCGCGAAGTTACACTATCGGGCCCATGCCAGTCTCGACGTTCATGGAAACATTCCTGAATACCGCATGCGAAGACAACAGAGATATGCTCTCGCCCAGGGCCGCATTTAGCCGCGTTCCACAGCGTGCCAATAGCTCCGCTGAAGTATACGACCCGTTGGTAAGTTCCTAACACTACATGATTGACTTGAGCTTGTATTAACCAATGTGTACGCAGTTCGCCGCGTTGACGAAACATACAGCACACAAAGCACGATGTCCAGGATTTGTATTCGATAAATCTATCGAACGTAGCGTACGCCCCTCTCGTCTCGGGCATGCAAAGCCGCATATTTGCTGTTTTACACCAGAAAGTCTCGCGCGCATTCAAAACGCAGAGCCGACCTCGCGTATAGAGCTCGGCTTCGCTGAGCTTTTCATTCAAACCATAAGGGACCCGATGTTCGATTTCTTTGTCGACCCGGCCCCTAGTGCAACAGGGAGCGTTCTTCGAAGACACAACTTCGCGCGAGACTTGGAGGATGAAAACCAATACAAGGAGATGGAGCGCGCATTCGGTCTCCATATCGCGTTCGCCTCTGAGGTGTTCGCTCGCCAGCAACGACTCTTCCTCTTCACTGTCTCTGTTGCCGGTTCGACGGCCAGACTTTACCGCTGGGATCGTTCTGGCTGCGTTGTCACAGAAGCCTTCGACATTCACGATCACCCCGAGATATTTGCAGACTTCTTTTGGCGATTCTCGAAATTGTCCAATACGGGCCGCGGTCATGACCTAACCATTCGGATGGCATCTCCAGAAGAGGAGAGCCTGTTCCACAACACGGTCAAAGAATATGTCAAGGCCCAACTGGAGGTTGATGGGGATGAGCTCGACAGAGCTCTCTCGTTCCACTACCAGCCTGGCCATGTGACTACGGTCCGGGTAGATTCCCAGCAGCCCTCGGAACCCGGCGAGCACGCACAGCTTTTCCTGGTGTCGCGACCTGTCGTAACCCCCCNTATCGCTAAGTGGACGATGCACTCGGGGCTACTGGTGCGTCAACACTGCTACGGGGCGCATTGGGTTCCTGAAGGATACTTGGCGGACTATCTTCCGTAAGGATACTGAAGGCGATATCTTGTACCATTTGAACGAGCTGGGCGTGCGGAACATCCCGACGTTAGCGATAGATGGCGATGTGATTGGCTGCACTGAAGAGCTCGAGGATGCTGGTGAGGCGCTCCTCATATTATCAGGTTACTTGCATTGATCATCTTCCTTTATATAGATGTCGTATTTCAAGACACTCAGACAGATCGGTTCGTCGACGAGCCATGGGCGCGTCGCATAGATGGGAGAGACGTCATCGTCAACAGGCATCGACATTACCGCCTAGTCACTCATACTGTCGGCTACCCTCTTAAAGATATCCGTGGAACGGAAGAGCTGTTACATGCGACGTACGACGCATTCATAGGTACGTCTTCTGAGGAGATATGCGTCAAGTCGCTGACTAGTATTCTCAGCTATGCAGGACGCTCTCGCGAAAGATTCTCGCATTCACCGTGATTTGAGCGTGGGTAATATCATCCTCGTCAAAGAGCCGGGTCGCGCGGTGCGTCAAGGCTACTTAATTGACTGGGAATCCTCCGATCAAGTGGACAGTGCAGGGGAAGCGCTACATTCAGGACGTGCCGTAAGTGGATTGCCCCCGCTGAGAGTCAGAATCTGAGGAGCTCGTAACAGGGCACATGGGCATTCATGTCGATTCGGATGCTCTATCCAGGTCACCAAGACCACCGACACACCTTCGCAGACGACATGGAGGCGCTCCTCTATGTCGTCATGTATTGTGCACTCCTATATTTGCCTCATCGCGTCCTTTTGTCGACCCTCACCGAGACCGTGTACAAGCTCTTTGACGAGGTACAAGATGATGGCACCCATCTATCTGGTGGCGGCGGAAAAGTCATAAATCAACACACGCGTATGTTCACGGGGCGCATGGTTTTCGCTAGCCCGGCTATCCGGGAATGGCTAGACACTGTCATGGGCTATCATGGTCCGCTTCCACAGGACCACGCCAAATACTCTGGGAAGTGGACACCCGAGCATCTGGACGCATTTTGGTCCGATTTCCTCAAGACACGCACGCTGGAACGGGATAACCGCACGGTGCAGGAGCTCTCCATGGCCCGTTATTACGACCTCAGTTCTCTCCCAACAGATCCTCCTACTCCACGCGGCCGTGCGCGCAGGCGACGCAGTCGTGATGATACAGACGGAGACCTAGCCAACTCATTCTCGAAGGCTGAGGGCACCTCTGGTCGCCCTTCAGCCAAACGCAATCGTACCGATCCCGCGCCCACCGAGGGGACTCGCAGTCATACCGGTCTCCTGAATCCTGGGGAACCTCGCCGAAGCAAGCGGATCCGTGATCAGCAAACTCGAGCGAACGCTCAGATCAATGTTGTCGATTCGGGAGGACCTGCGTCTTCCACTACAAGCATTGTTCGCAAGCGTCCCGGCAGTTCCAGGGGGCAATCGAGAAGACATCCGCGCAAATAGACTGTTTCTGGTTTCCTGATTCCCTTCCCGGCCCTTTGCCTCGACGACCACCCAGTGATGTAAGTGCCCGTTGATAGCGAACCTGCCGACGCTTGTTCATCCGCTACGCTTTAGTCTTCAAGGTCTCGCGCTGTCAGTGCGCATGCAACACTTGACCTCCGACACGAAGAAATCCCTGTCACGGTTCTGCATTGATTCTGCGTCCACCTGTTTGGCATGTCACAGAGCGTTGATCTTCAGACTGACCTCACCCTAGAACTGCGGTCGGCGAAGGATGCCGCCAGAACCAATGTGTCTTGTGTCATGCGCCCGAGTAGATTTGGCTCGTAACCAGGGTAAACCACTGTGCTTTTGTACATGTTGTCTTATGAAACTCGACTGATATTGGCTGATGACTCGAGAAGCTCGCCACCATGGTTGTCATTGTGCTTGTTTTGCGAGCCGACTGGACGCTCGCCAGCTATGAGTCTGTCATTGACGACGTTGGGGATAGGCAATCCCTGCGGCCTCCATCCTGTTTGTTCATGTTTGTTTTTCGGCTTAGCGCTCGTAGAATGTGGTATCAAGAGGGACTGTCGAAATTCTGACCACTGTGGGCTATGTGACGTTCTAAAAAGTATCGCGATGGCTACGAATCGGGAACGCAAGGGCTCGTACAGAGGGATTTTTTTATTGGATCACTTGACGTTGAGATAGGTACCTCTGCGCACCTTCATCTGGCGGCCGTGAACGCATATGATTGTAAATTCCAAAACCGCTCTGTAAAAGCATTGATATACACTCAAAGACCAAATCGCGAGACATTTCCGGAGCCATAGAGGAGATGGGAGGTGGGAAACAGCTTCGCGTTCTCGAGCCCTAGGACATCTGCTGAAAGCCCGCTAGCGAGCTCACAAGCTTCTCGCGTCGTCCGCGCGCGCCTACAGTTAGATTCGCGATACCAAAAAGATCCAGCTCAGATGTATTTTACGCTGTACACGGCGCAGTGTTTGGCCTGAGCATCCATTCCATGGTCCCAAGAACGGTCGAAATAGACGCTCAAAGCACCGCGCGAGCACAAGCTGCAGGAGTCTGCCTCGTAGACGCCGAATGCACAAGTACCAGCTTTCCGACGGGCGCTTGCTTACTAAGCTGCCCAAAACGCTTGCAGGCATTGCCTATCCCCATTGACGTAACAGAAGCTCATGGTAATCAGGTCATGCGCCCGTCCTGCACGTCGACGGGAGCGCCTTTTCGCTCTACATCCGAAATACCGCCATGCGCCGAGTATAG
Organism: Trametes cubensis; assembly: GCA_029747595.1. Taxonomy (NCBI): domain Eukaryota; kingdom Fungi; phylum Basidiomycota; class Agaricomycetes; order Polyporales; family Polyporaceae; genus Trametes; species Trametes cubensis. Next base: position 18,812 of record JAPEVG010000311.1, on the reverse strand, counting down.
CAGAATCGGCTTTGTTCCTCTCGCAACAAGGGCTATCGAAAATGGTCGAGCGTACAGGTTCAAGTAATTCCACATCCAGCGTCAAGTTGTCTGTACTGGTGCGCCTCACCCACCTAGCATGGATTCCTTCATGAACGGCGCTACTTTGATAAGGGTACAGGCATGCCTGGCGGCCTTCGAACCCAGTGGGTTCTGTGGTTCTGTTTTACTAGGGAAAACCGCGGTCCGGCCCATGATGTGCTTCCGGTGTGACCAATCCAACGCCTTTCCGCGCTATGCTGATATGTAATATTTGGCAGGCCACCCGTGTAGATTCTGTGCATTCCCATGCTGTATTGTCTTGCAGCGTGAGAAGGGTCTGCCGGTGTATTTGACGACGATGCTCCGTCGGCTTCTTCAGCCACTACTAGTGGGCTGTTCGAAAACCGCCCGTAGTGCCCACAGAGAGTCCCCCCCCCTTTTCCGACCTACTCTCGTCTGTCCTTCAAGGCTTGATCGGAGAATCCCCCCTCCCTCCTGCGCCTCCAACCATCCCCATACCAACTACTCACCTTCCGCATGGATCCGCCTTCGGTCAGTATCAGCTGCGATCTCATGACTGACGCCCTAGCTCACACCCCAAGGAAGCTATCTAGCACTCAGACAACTGACTATTACGAGGTGTTGCGCAAACCAGAGAAGTTCACCACCCCCATCCCGACAGTTTATCTGTATTCGAATGAGAACAGCGCACAGCGTTATGGCTTTGGCTCAAAACTCGCCAAAGAGCGCTACCCTAGGCTAGCCGAAGCGTCTGCTCGTGTCACCGTAGGCCCTATGCCTCCTGCAGACTTCCTGGAGAAATTTCTCCCTGTCTCCGATGAGGTACTGCAGGCCATGCCTCGCTCTCAAAATGCGTTTCGTGACATCAAAGCAAGTAACAAGAAGGAGTCGCATATCTATCAGGCACTGGTGCGTCTTCAACACGTTGCAGCCGAGGCGATCTTCTGCTCACGGGTTGTATCACAGCTGTGGGCTCTCAATGCCGACACTTCCAACAAGACTCGATGGCTCCGTCACGAGGCACGATGTCCTGGTTTCGTGTTCTGCGATACCTCCGAACATCCAGACGAGAGCGGCGGTAGTGTGGGATCTGTAAAACCCGACATCATCTGCTACCCGGATCAGTATCTTCCCTTTGTCGAGGTGACAAAATCCAGTGCTCGCCCTTGGGAAGCCACGGCGAACATGAGTTTCGCAGCCACGTTCATCGAAGTTAAGCGCAAGCGGACCGACGACCTATACCATGATCCCTCGGACCACGATCCGGACAAGGGCGAGTACAAATTCGTTCTGGGCAGTCGCAGTTCGCTCGACACCAAGTATGCAAAACTCAAGGAATATCTTGGGCAGAATGTGGCGTATGCGACGGAATGTCTCTCTCGCCAACACCGCCGCTTTTGTTACTCAGTCTCTGTGAGCGGGAATCGTGCTCGCCTCATGCGTTGGGATCGTGCTGGTGTTGTCGTCACAGAGGCGATTGACTTCGTGGACGATCCCCAGTTGCTATGCGAGTTCTTCTGGAGATTCGCTCATTTGTCCGACGAGGAACGGGGATACGACATGTCTGTGGAGCCGGCTAGTGAGGAGGAGGAGACCTTGTTCAAGGACGCAATCACAGCACACATCCGCACACAGATCGACTGCTCTGACTCGGAAGTACTGTCCCGCTGTTTGGACACCCACTATATGCCTGGGTTTGTCTCGGCGGTGCACCTTCCGCATGACGCTGCTCACTCCCAATCATCATCGCCACGCCGCCTCTTGGTGTCTCGCCCCGTCAACTCACCTCTATCATTCTCAGGCCGCTGCACACGTGTATACTGGGCTGTGGACCCCACTCCCGATACCAACAGAAAGAGGAACATGAAAGTCGTCCTCTTGAAGGACACGTGGAGACTGGAGGGGCGCGGCGCAGAAATCGAGGGCAACGTTCTGCGTATGCTGCGAGAGGCAAAAGTGCGGAACATCCCCTCAGTGCTCTGCGACGGGGATGTGCTTATCAAGAGCACAAGTGGATCGGATGTGAGCGGTAAGTCTCGGATACCCTCGTAGCCTTCTTGAGCCTTACTACATGCACCTTTTAGTCGTTGATCGTACGATCATGCACCAGTACATGGATCCCCGGTACACTTGGGTTTCGCACCGCCGCGTTGTACGCGCGGATATCTTGAAGCGCGTCCACTATCGTCTCGTGCTAGATATTGCTGGATTTGACTTGCTATCCTTGTCGGGTACGCATGAGCTGCTCCATAGCACCTACGACGCCTTACAAGGTCTGTCCCGCACTTGCATATTGCATTACCATGATGGTCTATCTGAAGTCGATGCGCAGCACTTCTTGACGCTCACAGACTGAGCAGCCGTCTACACCGCGACGTTCATCCCGGGAATATCATCCTTTACAAGAGCTCTGAGGCCCCATCTAGCCGACGCACAGGCTATCTAATTGATTGGGATCTCTCTTGCACCACCGATGGAACACAGAATGTCAGAGACGTGTATCGACCATCAGTGAGTTTCGTTGACCCAGAAGGGGAGGAATTGCACGTGCAAGTTACCTCCATGCTGATACATGTCACCACAGTTCCAGTGGCAATTTGTAGCGGCTTCCCTCCTCGATGTGACCGCCGCCAAGCAGCCACACTCGATACTTCACGACATGGAGTCCATGTTCTGGGTCGTGATCTACTGCGGTATGACCCGCCTGCCATTCACTCGACCTACTACAGCAGAGGAATTCATCTTTATCATGAATTCGCTCTTTGACTCCAGCACCCCGTACCAGCCAGGGCAGGTGGTGACGGGTGGCGATAGCAAGGCGAAAAATCTATTGGATCAGCGACACATTAGTAGGTTTGTCTGGAAGTGCTCCCACTTCGCCACTTGGATCAGCAATCTCTGCCGAATGCAACATTCTGAGAGGGCGACGGAATGGACCCCCGAAGCGCTTGACGCCTACTGGCAGAACTTCCTCAACACGTTCGATAACCAGCTGCCCCTCAATGATGGCATGGATAACATCAAGAAATTCGGTGACGTGCTCTCGTCACACGTGGCCGATAATCTGAAGGGCTCGGCGAAACAAGCCACAACCGCTGTTCACTCAGGCCGCAAGAGGCCGCACCCGAGCAGCCCGGAGGTTGCGCGCCCTGCAGAGTCATCCTCGGATTCCGAAACCGAAACGAATTCAAGTGTCCGAGCGAGCACGTCGATGGCGAAAGTCAGGCGGGTTTCCAGTACATCGGGCGGTAGATCCCACCGTTCCCATGCAAGCTCTGCTACCCGTCCTCCTCCGAGTGCGACTTCTACTGTCCTCACGGCCCCGGATAATGGTCGAGGACGAGGCAGCACCCTACGCTCCAAAAGCGGCGGCTTTCTTACCCCATCTACCGCCAAAGGCAAGAGCACCGTTGGTTCTCGCTCCGGAGCCAGTGTTCGCAGTGCGACCACAAGTCATTCCCACCAATCGGCTCGGAATGGAAACTCTGAGTCGTCACCAGGCCCCTCCAAGCAGGATCGGCCGTCGGCGAAGGGAAAACGTAGATGAGCGTGATTCTAGGAGACCCACGTCGCGTGTAAGAGCCAAAGAGTTCCGTTGAGCCTTGACCGCCGGTACTGACAACTACTGAATATCGTGGACAGGTTTGGAATATAGGATTGTGATCCGACGAGACGCAAAGTTCGTCCGCCTGGTACCCTAGTGTCTACCATGCGTATGCGTATTGACACGCGGTCGTGGAGGCTGAATCATGTAGTGTCCGAGCTCGCGATGTTCAAGTTGAAGGGAGCATTCGTGACTGGCGTTGGCAGCCTTCATGCTTGTATTTGACCTGAAATCTTCGTCATTTTCATCTGTCTCGGATTGTCATACGTAGTGATACCTGGCACAATATTTGATCGAGCACTGGAGTGCGCGACGAGAGAGCCTCAACGACTCATTTGACAAAAGCCGTCCTATAGAGTCGAGATGAAGTGTGCCGCGGGGACCGGCCACCTGCACGGTGCACCATCAGACCATTGCCAACTAAATCAATAGGCGCTCAAACATCATTCGGCGTGCTTATGTAATGGGTCACCCTTGTTGTCTTCGACTCTTCAGTCGTTCACGTCCATTTCAGACTCACGGCCTTAGTGCCTTCCCCATCCATTCTATGTATCCTGCGGTACATTTGGCCAACCGCTAGAGCTGCTTCTCGCTACTTCTTTGCTTGCGATGGCTAAGACATCATGCATCTATAATATCCCTATGGCTCTTGACCCAAAGACGTCACGAACCGATGGGCTCGACCCTGCGCTTGCCATGGCACGGAACCGGACTCACATCAAGGAGGCGCGACAATTTTCTATAGGACCCATGCCAGTATCGATATTCATGGAGACATTCCTCGGGACCCCTCCCGAAGACAGCAGGAACATGCCGTCGTCGAGAGACGCATTCAACGATGTCCCGCAATCTGCTAGAAGGCCCGCAGAGGTGTACGAGCCTTTGGTACGTTACCATCACTTCATTACCCATTGTTGCTCGCGTTGGCTCACATGTACCCAGTTTGCCGCGTTGGCGAAAACTTCAGCAGGCAAGCCACGATGTCCGGGGTTTGTATTCGAGAAGTCTATTGAGCGCAGTATACGCCCCTCTCGTCTCGGGTATGCAAAGCCACATATTTGCTGCTTCACCCGAAGAAATATCGCACACGTGCAACGTGCGGATCCGGCCGAGCGTATGGAGTTTGGCTTTGCTGAGCTCTTCATTCAAACTGTGCCGCACCCGTCCTTCGACTTCTTTGTCGACCCGAACCCTGACGCAGATGGAGGCATTCTCCGGAAACACGATTTTGCACGGAAACCTATGGATGAGAAACAACACACAGAGATCGAGCGTGCATATGGTCTCCATATCGCATTCGCTACAGAGGTATTTGCTAGGCAACACCGCGTCTTTCTCTTCACGATCTCTCTTGCCGGCTCGCTCGCCAGATTTTTCCGCTGGGATCGCTCTGGTTGCATCGTCACCAACGCCTTTGATATCCGTGAGCACGCTGAAATCTTCGCAGACTTTTTCTGGCGATTCTCGAAGTTGTCCGATGCCGGACGTGGCCATGACTTGACTATTCGGATGGCGTCCAAGGAGGAGGAGAGTCTCTTCCGCAATACGGTTCAGGAATATGTCAGGGCCCAGCTGGATGTTCAGGGAGACAAACTCGACAAAGCGCTATCGTTCCACTATCAGCCCGGCCACGTGACTGCAATCCAGGTAGATCCCCAGCAGCCCTCAGGCCCTGATCAGCATGCACAACGCTTCCTGGTGTCGCGACCTGTCGTAACTCCCCTGTTGCTGAGTGGACGATGCACTCGGGGTTATTGGTGCGTCAACGCCGCTACAGGTCGCATTGGGTTCCTGAAGGATACCTGGCGGACTATCCTTCAAAAGGACACCGAAGGCGATATCCTGCGTCATTTGAATAGGCTTGGTGTACGCAATATTCCTACCTTGGCGGCACACGGCGACGTGCGAGTTTGCACAAGCGAGGCAGAAAAAACTGGTCAGTCGTTTACTACACTTTTGCATCGTTCACACTGATCAGTGAACTGGTGCTTAGACTATACGTATCAAGATACCCAGACGGATCAATTCGTCGACGAACCATGGGCCCGTCGCATAGGTGGCTGCGATGTCATCGTCTGTAGGCGTCGACACTACCGTCTAGTTACCAATACCGTGGGTTATCCTCTTCGAGACCTTCGTGGGACTGAAGAGTTGCTACATTCAACATATGACGTGTTTGTAGGTATGTACCCCGAAAGCGAGCGGGGGTGCCTGACCAGCACTGACAACTTGATCAGCCATGCAGGACGCCCTTGCTGAGGACTCTCGCATCCATCGAGACTTGAGCGTGGGCAATATAATCCTCGTCAAAGAGCCGGATCGCGCGGTGCGTAAAGGCTACCTGATCGACTGGGAGTCCTCAGATCGGGTCGACGATGAAGGGGAAGCGATACATGCAGGTCGTGCTGTGAGTAAACGAACGACTCTTTTTGTCGGCAAAGATCTGACAGCCCCACTATAGGGCACCTGGGCGTTCATGTCGATCCGAATGCTCTATCCAGGAAACGATGAATGCAGTCACGTCTTCGAGGACGACATGGAATCGCTACTCTATGTCGTTCTGTATTGTGCTCTCCTATATCTGCCCCACCGTGTCCTCGTGACGAACCTCACCGAGATCATCGACAAGTTCTTCGACGAAATCGAAGATGACGGTACAAGTCTATCGGGTGGTGGCACGAAAAANCATCAACAGACACACCCGTAACTTTACAAAACGCGTACGCTTCACTAGCCGTGCTCTTCGACAATGGCTCGACACTGTCATGGGTTACCACGGCCCGCTTCCTGAGGATCAAGCAAGATACACTGGGAAATGGACGGCGGAGCATCTGGATGCTTTCTGGTCCGACTTTCTCAAAACGCACACGCTAGAACGAAACGACCGTACGGTGCACGAGCTCTCGATGCTACACCTCTACGACCTGCATTCCCTGCCATCGGATCTCATGCCCCCCGGCTATCGTGGGCGCAAGCGAGGCCGCCTTAGTGACACGGACGAGGATGGATCCAGCTCCTCGACATCCTCGAAGGCCCAGAGCATTCGCCTCCCTCCGGCGAAGCGCAATCGCGCTGCTCCCCCGCCCACCGGAGAGCCTCGTAGAAGTGAGCGGATCCGCGACCAGCAATTACGTGCAAAGGCCGCCGCTACTACCTCTGCATCTCCCGTGAACGCTCCGGCACGCAAGCGCAATGGAGGTTCAACGAATCGTCCGCGGCGCCGTTCGCGCAAGTAGCTCGGCCTACTGCGATCATCCACTTCACGAAGTTGCTCAGCGCCTCCACGCGTCCCAACGCATTTTCCCAGACCGCCGCCGACTCTCACACATTTATTTGATCGCCATCTTGTTTTCCTGCTATCACGACTACCAGACTCGTTCGGTAGATAGTTGCGACGCTTTCCGTTCGTTCGACCACACTTGGTTGCAGCTCTAGCAGTAGCGACGTGCGGTATTGTGTTCATATGTTGCTCCTCAATCTCGATATGCTCATTGAAGCTCACCGGATACCACAGTAATCATGCGCTACGGTTTGAGAGATCGACGACGCTATGCCTTCCAGGCCTCACAATAAGCGACACGAACCAACTCTACGAAATCCAACTCCGACGACGACGTCATCAATGTAGCATCATGCGGCGCATCTCCTGGAGGGATGGTCTTGAACATGACATACGTGGTTATGCGAGTGATCGCATGCATGATGCCTCGAAATTCACCTAGGGGCCCAGGCAAGAGCCGGCGCTTAGTCGAAGTGGCCTCGTTAGGAACAACGCCGCCACTAGTACTGCGGTAGACCCGCAGTCGGACCAGGATAGTAAGTGTTGTAGTCCTCCAACGACATCCGTTAACCTGACGTTCATTGTGACCCTTGTACGTCCACACAACCCTGTAGCTCTTGACGTAAAACAGATGCACAACAATGCTAGATGTGGTTTGGGGGCATCGCACTCGAACAATCTCGCTCTCACGTATCCCTATCTCATTGCCGTTCGCCATGAGAGCATGACCTGGAATAACGACAGTTCCATCCTTAGAATCTTGAAGGCGCCGACCCCGAGCCAAAGGTACAAGAGGTGGTCAATTCTGGCTCGATCTATCCCGGACTTGTCAGAGCTGACAGTTCTTCTCCCGGTACGCCGCAGCGGCAATCTGTCTTGCGCTCACACGCATTGCTTCCAGGTGCACGCTCGCGCCCTTCAAGGCGTATTGTCTCCCCGTGTGGGAATGGTCTCCAGGCTATCAGCGCTGGCTTGCTTCTTCAGTTATCGGGCCCTTCGTATCTCGAGTCATCTACCCCACCGGAGCTCCCTGCCTCGTCCACTAGAGGACCACGTCGCTCGTACATCAGCCCATAGCGACTCGCAACCGTGACGGATGGACTCAGTGGCCGCAACGGTACGAGGTGTATCACTCGCTTTCAGCTTCGTCTGCTTCACCTGAACGTCGTCCAGCCGAGTAGTACCCAGACGACCGAGTACGGTTATGACGACTATCGGAAGCTGGGACCTTGGCCTGTGCCATTGCCCGATGTCTACCTCTCGCGTAACGAAAACAGCGTCCAGATGTATGGGTTCGATCCGAAGGACGCCGACAGTCGCTACAAGAGGCTGGCAGCGGATACACCGAACGTGACTATGGGACCCATGCCGGTCGCTGCGTTCATGAATCAGTTCCTACCCGCGTTAGGATCACTGGTGGAGTGCATGCCCTCATGTGAACACGCATTTGATGGGATTAAGGCGCAAAATGAGCACGAATCGGACATCTACCCGATACTGGTGAGCATCTCAATACTATACGTCTCCTCCCCAGATGACGCTTAGCAGACCTCTGTGTGCAAGCTCAAAGGACTGAACAGTATCGAATCGCCAAGATGCCCTGGGTACGCCTTCCGCGATACCTCGACACGCGCAGACGAGCTGGAGGGCAGGCTGGGGTCGATCAAGCCCGACATCATATGCTATGCAGAGAGATATCTCGAGGAGGTCAAGCCCCACAAAAACAAGGGCACTAACGAATGGGCGGCGATGACTCGGATAGCCTATGCGGAAACGTTCATAGAGGTCAAGACGAACCAGACCGACGATCACTATGTCGATCCTCCAGCGAACACGGACCGCAACGATCACTGCTTCGTCTGGGGCAAGAGCGCGCGAAGGCTTGGGAAAGATGCGGATAGACTCAAGCAATATCTCGGGCAGAACGTGGCGTACGCTACCGATATGTGCGCGCGCCAGCACCGTCGCTTCTGCTTCTCCGTCTCGGTGAGCGGGTGCTGGGCTCGTCTCATCCGCTGGGACAGGTCTGGCGCGATCGTGTCGGAAGCGTTCGACTACGTTGCCAATCCCGAGCTGCTATGCGAGTTTTTCTGGCGGTTCGCTCACCTGTCGGACGAGCAGCGGGGCTACGACACGACCGTACAGCCTGCAACCTCGGCGGAGGAGACGCTTTTCCGCGATGCGATCGTAGAGCATATCTGGACCCAGATCGACTGCTCTGACCCGGCTGTGCTGCGCGAGGTCTTGGACACCCACTACATGCCCGGTTACGTCACGTTGGTCTCTATTCCCTCTACCAATTTCACGCCGCACCTGCTAGTCTCTCGGCCTATCGTCACGCCTCTCTTCTTCGCTGGGCGCTGCACTCGCGCATACTGGGCCGTGAATCCCGATCCCACCGCGGAGAAGAAGGTGGTCTTGCTGAAGGATACTTGGCGGCTTGACGGTCGCGGTGCAGAAAAGGAAGGCAAAGTTCTTCGCGACCTGCAAGCCGTAGGGGTGCCGAATATCCCGCGGGTGTTATACGACGGGGATGTGATGAAGGGCAACTCTAGCGGCCAGCCTGGTGAGTCTTGTCTACACGAGTCCTCGTAGCAAATGAATCACACTTCGCGTTACAGCTGTCGATCGGACCGAGTGCTTCTCCTGTCTGAGGAAGTATCAGTGGCCATGCCGAAGACCATTGCTGCGCGTGAAGCTGGTGAAACGCGTCCACTACCGACTAGTATTGGACGTCGCTGGGTTTCAATTGTTGTCTCTATACGGGACACACGAGCTTCTGCATAGTACCTATGATGCTTTCAGAGGTTCGCCGTTACTCGAAAGTATCTCGTATACGAGGACTAACTGCGTCGCGACTACAGCGCTTGTGTCCGCGTTCCAACTTGGTAGGCGTCTCCATCGAGATGTTCATCCAGGGAACATCATTCTATATAATACCTCCGACACCCCTACCAATCCGCGGACAGGCTTTCTGGTGGATTGGGACAATTCATGCGCTGTCAATGGAAAACAACATCTTGAGGATGTGTATCGCCCATCTGTAAGTGCATAAAATCTGGGTGGTTTTTGCTAAGCTGACTCGGCATTTCCTAGTTGCAATGGCAATTCGTTGCAATGGACCTCCTCCAGGAAGTGCGGCTCAAACCATCACATGACATCGTGCATGATATGGAGTCAATGCTCTACGTGATCCTCTACTGCGGGCTCACCCGACTACCCCTTACAAAACCCTCGGATCCTCTCACATTCCGCAACATCATGCATAACATGTTCGATATCGCTTGCGAGTATGAGGACCGATTTACCGGTGGTCCAGGAAAGCGTGCGAATAGCGCAGCCAGGATGTACACGTCGAGCATCATCTGGAAATCGCCCGAGATCGGAGAGTGGATCAATACCGTGTGTGACATGCACACGCCAACTGAAGGCACGCCCTCAGCTGAAGGTACGCCGCCATCACAGCGTCAGAAGTGGACGCCCGCGCACTTGGACTTGTTTTGGAGGTCATTTCTCCAGAGGCACGCACGAGAGTTGCCTAGAAATGATCGCATGGACAATATCGCGGAGTACGAAGGGTTGTCGGGACTAGCCCCCGGCCTGTTGATGAAAATACCCAAGCATGCTACGATCGCCTCTTGTGAAGAACTCAGCAAGCCAATCCCAGCGGCCGGCCCTTCGAGTGCCGTGCTACCGCAATCGAGCGCGAGCCAGGCTACAATCCCTTCCAGCCCTGCTAGTAGGGCGACTGCACCTCCGAGCAGTCTCCCCTCAGCGCAAAGCGACATGGATGGATATTCAGAGTCCTCAGAAGAAACAATCGGCCGCCACTCTCCTTTCATCACCGTCGGTAGCACGCGTTACAGGCCACCGACCCCTGGCCCCTCCGCCGAAGCACGACAACCTGAACTCCGGAGGTCGACGCGTGAACGCAAACGCCCTAGGAGATATATGTCATAGGTATGCAGATATCAGACTCTGCCACACATATGCCGCCGTAGCTACACTTTTGCTCACTTTACTTCCAGGCCAGCACTTTCGGTTGAGCGACGCAGATGTTTTCTGCCACAACGAACCTGTTCAGGCTCTACTACTTAGTTGACCTCATGTCATTGACAGTTTGCGCATGCTACGAACATGTCATGCCTGCCCTTCGCAATGTACTAGTGTGCTGATTTTTCATGCAATCGTTTTCTAGCTAGTATAGTAGCAGTTTCGAGCGGTCGGACAGGAGGCGGGATCGAGTTCACTGCCAGAATTTGAGCAGCCACTTCTCACATACCCTGTGAACAATGACGGTGTCGCTAGCAGATGCGAGCTTAGCTGTTTTGAAGCTATGCATGGTTGTGTTCAATTGCAAGCAGAAGCTTGGAGCGCAACGTTCGACTCAGCGCGGTCGTCCGACAAATACTAGGTTGTGTATGATTAGCGCTGAAGAGTGTTGAACGTTCACTGTTCACATGCCCGGCGTCTCTACGGCGCTCTCTCTGAGACTCTCTCTCATCTACGTTCTATCTCGTGCTTACCAGAGCAACCGTGCGGTTCATGCTATATGCCTCCTGAGCCATGCATGTACAACGTACCCATGGCGCTGGACCCCCAAACGTCTCGAACTCATGGGCTTGAACCTGTGCTCGCTCTGGCGCGCTGTAGGGCTCATATTCAAGACGCGCAACGATACACTTTGGGGCCTATGCCAGTCGCGGCCTTTATGGACACATTCCTTAGAACGACTTCAACGGAAAGGAGTGACCTACTGTCCCCCAGAAATGCGTTCAATGCTGTCCCAGAGCGCGCTGATAGCGCTGCCGAAGTGTATGAGCCACTGGTGTGTCCACGTCGCTTCTGAAGCGGCTTATATTCACTAATATCTGCATACGCAGTACAAAGCCTTGAGCAAGAGCACGAAATACAAATCACGATGTCCAGGTTTCGTGTTTGACCAAACGATTGGGCGTAGTACTCGTCCTTCTCGTCTAGGCTACGCAAAACCCCACATCTGCTGTTTCACCCCCGAGAACCTCAAGCTTGTGGAGCAGGCGGATCAGACGGCACGTGTCGAGCTAGGTTATGCTGAATTAATTGTTCAGGTAGCTGCAGATCCTTCTCTTGACTTCTTCGTGGATCCAGACGTCGACACCAATGACGCGGATCTGGCAACCCACGACTTCGTCCGGAGTGTGTCCAATGATCGAAGTCGACATGAGGAGATCACGCGAGCTTTTGGCTTACATACCTCCTTTGCTACAGAGATCTTTGCTCGGCAACATCGTGTGTTTCTCTTCACCGTGTCACTTGCTGGATCACTTGCCAGATTCATCCGCTGGGACCGCTCCGGCTGCATTGTCTCTCGAGCCTTCGATATCCGAGACAGCCCCGGTCTTCTTGCTGAATTTCTTTGGAGATTCTCCAAGCTGACGGATGCGGAACGCGGCTACGACTTGACAGTCGAGACAGCGTCCGTACGGGAGGAGGAGCTTTTCCGTGATGTTATCAGAACTTTCCTTCGGGTCCAAATGGATGGCACGGAAGAGGAGCTCGAACAGGCGCTGTCGACACACTATCAGCCAGGGCATGTCGCCCTTGTACCCGTACAGCCCCAACACTCGGAACCAGATGACATGCCACAATACTTTCTCGTATCTCGCCCTGTTGTATCCCCACTGACCTTGGATGGCCGCTCGACTCGTGGATATTGGAGCGTGGACACTGCGACAAGACATGTGTGCTTCTTGAAGGATACGTGGCGTACTTTCGCGCGACCGGGATCAGAGGGCGAGACTTTGCAAAACCTCAACAAGCTTGGCGTCCGCAACATCCCATTGCTTGCTACGCATGGCGATGTGTATTCGAGGACACCTCCTGGTATGTCAATTCGAGTGGTCATATCGCGTTTAGACTAATCAATCATCCCTAACAGACCGCACCGCGCAGGACACACAGACCGATCAGTTCGTCGACGAGTCGTGGGCACGTCGGATTGGTGGAAAAGATGTAATCGTCCAGAGACGACGGCATTACCGCTTAGTGACTCACACCGTTGGTTATGGCCTTCAAAACCTCCGAGGCACCGAGGAGCTGTTGTACGCAACGTACGATGCCTTTGTCGGTGAGCAGCGCAGATACTCGGCCGAGATCATCGCTCTCACATGTTTCAAAGCCATGCAAGATGCGTTCACCAAGGATAAACGCCTGCACCGGGACTTGAGTGTCGGGAACATCATCCTGGTCAGGGAACCTGACCGAGCTATCCGGAGAGGATACCTTATCGATTGGGACGCCTCGATTCGTGTAGACAAAGAAGGTCAAGCCTTGCGTGAAGGCCGCGCTGTAGGTTGAATCGCCTTCGCGTCAACTATGGAAACACGTCTGAACGTAGATTGACAGGGTACATGGTCATTCATGTCCGCTCGAATGCTGTCTTACAACCATATGGAATACAAGCACACCTTCAAGGACGACATGGAGTCTTTGCTATACGTGGTCTTATACTGTGCCTTACTCTATCTCCCTCACCGATTTATAGCGAAAAACCTCACCGCGCTCTATAACGGGTTCTTCGAGGAATACCAGGACTTCGGCACCACCATCTACGGCGGAGTGGGTAAAACTGCGAATCGCGCGGACCGTATGTGGACGAAGCTTGTGCGCTTTGACAGCCCTGCCCTACAAGAGTGGCTTGACACGGTCATGAACTACCATAGTCCCCTGATTCACGAGCGCGAGAAGTACCGAGGGATGTGGGAGCCGGACGAGCTAGACGCGTTCTGGTCCAGCTTCCTAGAGACGCACGAACTGGAGCGAGACAATCGCACCGTACACAAACTCTCGATGGTGTCCCACTACGACCCCGACTCCCCGCCAACGGACCCACCTACCCCTCCATCTCCGTCTCCTCTCCCATATGCAGACTTCACCTCCTCTTCCTCTGATGTCGACCCTGATGAAGGCCCCGAACGCAAAAGAAGTCGCATTGACGATACGCAGCTCGCTCGTGCCTGCTCTCCAGCCCCAGCCCGAGGCGGCGGCGGCGGCTCTCCTGTGGTCGTCTCCCTCTTCCTCCGCCGAAGCCAACGGATCCGCGATCAACAGAACAAACCCAAGGCGGTGGCTGGAGCCGTCCCTGCACCCCCTCCTGCCGCAAGCGCACCGCGCAAGCGTGGTGCGACTGCTGCTCAATTGCGTGGACGAGGACGAGGGCGTGGGCGCGGGCGTTCCCGCAAGTAGGACCCGCGGCAGCCCTCGTATGGACGATCTACGTGACCCTGCCAAACGGAACATTCTTCTGCACTCCTCTCCCCTTTGCCACCTCGACAGCGCTTTCGTCTACGCCCTCTCGTGCACTCGCCTGAACTCGCCTCCTCGCGATTGCTTTCGCTCGAACTTGCTCTTGCGCGCTTTAGCTACCTCTGCTTTGATTCTTTCCAATCCCTCGCGTGTGGTGCTCTCGCTGTCTGGATCCTTTGACATCACTTGAGAATGTCTGATCCTGCTGTGGTTGTTCTCAGAGATATGTTCCATGTTCGTGTACGATGCTGGCAGATGTTTGGGCCCCCACAGTGGTGATGACAATCTGGACGAGCTCGCTGAATAGCTTACTATGCCAGGTTCGATAGCGTCTCATGACGAACGACCTGCCTGTAATCTGTGTTTACTAGTACTATAGTAGCTACGGTAGATGGCCGGGCTCCAGTATCATTGGCATAGCGCCCGTAAGAACAGCGCGTAGGCCTGCGTAGGCGCGTTTGTGTTTCGAACCGTTTTGGATCTGTCCTCTCTTCTCGTACTTGCTGGTAGACCTCTCCCAGATGCTTCCAGCGTCATGCATCTACAACGTACCTATGGCGCTGGATCCTCAGACAATGCGAACTCATGGGCTGGAACCTGCGCTCGCCATGACGCGCGGCAGGACTCACATCGAAGATGCTCGGAGATACACTCTGGGACCCATGCCGGTCGCAACCTTCTTGGAAACGTTCTTGAAGACAGGCACAGTAGATAGAAACGATATACCGTCCACCAGAAACGCGTTCAGCGCTGTGCCAGAGCGTGCCAGCACCGCTGCCGAAATCTATGAGCCACTGGTATGGCGTTCGTACCGCTCATGGTCTGATTGATGTTCACTCAATGCTTCTATGTGCAGTTTCGAGCCCTGCAGAAGAGCACCAGCCACAAATCATGGTGCCCTGGTTTCGTCTTTGACCAAACTATCAAACGTAGCGCACGTCCTTCTCGTCTGGGTTACACAAAACCGCACATCTGTTGCTTCACCCCCGAAAATTTGGCGATTGTGGAACGCACGGACCAAACTGCGCGTGTTGAACTTGGTTATGCTGAACTCATCTTTCAGGTAGTATCAAACCCCTCTCTTGACTACTTCATCGACCCAGACGCTGGTGTCAGCGACGGCGATCTGACAACTCAAGACTTCGTCCGACATGCGCCTGATGATCCAGTTCAGTCTAAGGAGATTGCACGAGCATTCGGATTGCATATTTCCTTCGCTACGGAAATCTTTGCTCGACAACAACGTTCTTTTCTCTTCACCATATCACTCGCTGGTTCCCTTGCCAGACTGTTCCGCTGGGATCGCTCTGGTTGCATCATCACTCAGGCTTTCGATATTCGAGACAATCCTGATACGCTCGTTGAGTTTTTGTGGAGGTTTTCCAAGTTGACGAATGCAGAACGCGGTCACGATATGACGATCCAGACAGCATCCCCACAGGAGGAGCAGCTTTTTCGTGACGTCATTCAAGACTATGTACACAGCCAATTGGATGCCGCGGGCGAGGAGCTTGAGAAGGCCGTGTCGGTACACTATCAACCAGGACATGTCGCGATCGTACCCGTGCGGTCTCAACATCCCTCGAATCCGGAGGAAGCCCCGCAATACTTCCTCATATCTCGTCCTGTCGTGTCACCGCTAACCTTGGATGGACGTTGTACCCGTGGATATTGGAGTGTTGCCGTCGCCACAAAGCGTGTATGTTTCTTGAAGGATACTTGGCGCACGTATGTACGACCTGGGTCGGAAGGTGAAACCCTGGCAAATCTCAACAAGCTCGGCGTCCGCAATATCCCATCGCTTGCCTTACATGGAGACGTGTTAGAAGATCCTGGTACGTCAACTTGAGTACTCCCACTTTGTTCGTAGCGCTCAAGTTGTTCATTCAGACGGCACTGCGCAGGACACACAGACAGACCAGTTCGTAGACGAGTCGTGGGCGCGTCGAATCGGCGGCAAAGATGTGATTGTTCACAGACGACGGCATTATCGCCTGGTGACTCACACTGTTGGCTATGGTCTGAAAGATCTTCGTGGCACCGAGGAGCTATTACGTGCAACTTACGACGCCTTCGTAGGTGAGCGATCGAGGTGGATAATTGAGGTCTTCTCGCTGACATGTCTCTTTCATAGCCATGCAAGACGCGCTCGTCAAGGACAAACGTCTACATCGCGATCTAAGCGTCGGCAACATTATCCTGGTAAAGGAACCCGACGTAGCCACTGGCTGCCGTAGAGGCTACCTCATCGATTGGGACGCTTCGATTCGTGTAGACGGATCAGGGGAAGCTGTACGCGAAGGTCGCGCTGTAAGTCGAACCATATCCGTTAACGATGCAGATATACAGATATATCTAAAGGCATGTGTGTAGGGTACTTGGTCGTTCATGTCCATCCGAATGCTCTCCTTCAATCATGCGGATTACAAACACACCTTCAAGGACGACATGGAGTCGTTGCTATATGTCGTCCTATACTGTGCCTTGCTCTATCAACCTCATAACGGTTCAACGAAAACCCTCACCGCCCTCTATAACGGCTTCTACGAAGAGTACAAGGATTTCGGAACCACGATATACGGCGGAGTGGGCAAAACCGCGAATCGCGGGGACCGTGCGTGGACGGAGCGCGTGCGCTTCGACAGTCCTGCACTTCAAGAGTGGTTGGACACGGTCATGAACTACCATAGCCCCCTGATACAGGATCGCGAGAAGTATAAGGGGATGTGGGAGCCAGACAAGCTTGACGCGTTCTGGTCCAACTTCCTCAAGACGCACAAGCTGGAACGAAACAACCGCACCGTGCACAAGCTCTCAATGGCATCCCAATACGATCCAGATTCTCCGCCAACAATCTCACCCACGCCTCCGTCGCCGTCTCCTATACCATACGCGGATTTCACCTCCTCTTCCTCGGACACCGATCCGGACGAAGGCCCCGAACGCAAAAGGAGTCGTCTTGAGTATAGCCAACCTGCTCGTGCCCACTCTCCAGCCCGAGCCAGAGGTACCCGCGGTGCTCCTCCCACGACCGTCCCCCTTCGCCGAAGCCAACGCATTCGCGATCAGCAGAACAAGTCTAAGGCGGCGGCTACAGCCGTCCCTGCACCCCCTCCTGCCGCAAGCGCACCGCGCCAGCGTGGTGCGACTGCTGCCCGATCGCGTGTGCGAGGTCGAGGGCGCGGACGCGGACGTTCGCGCAAGTAGGTCCCGTGGCGGCCCTTCGGCTCGTACGGGCGACCTTCGTGACTCTGCGAAATGAAATGCTCTTCGCTCCACTCCTCCTTGCCATCTCGATAATGCTTCCGTCTACACATCTTGTGTGCTTTCGCCTAAACTCGCTTCCATATACCGTTGATAATTACCATCTCTCCCTACAGCACTTGAAGAACGCTGTCGCTGTCGCTTTTCCACCCCACGCTGTGTCTTCGATTCCTGCCGATAGTTCCACGGACGTCTCCGTCGGTCCTGCATCCCCTCCTACCAAGCTCCCGCTTCACCGAACCCAGCGCATCCGCGATCAGCACACCAAGTCCAAAGTTGCTGCCCCCNTCTCCGCGCTAGCTCCGTCAGGCACAAGTGTGGTGCGACCTCTGCTCGGTCGTGAGGACGAGAACGAGGGCTAGGACGTGCTAGCGGGCCCGTTCGCTGTGATGCTCGAGCTCATACGGACAAACGTCCCCAGCTCTACAAAACCAGCCACGCTTTTCGTTCCAGTGGCGACCTCGTCTCTACCTGCATACCTTCCATATTGCTATCGCCTGTGTACACAAGTGCATTCGTCTCAACTTGCTTTCGCGCGCTGTCACATATACCCCCCTTGCTTAGGTACTGTTCAGCACCTTGCTCAACTACAGTATATGACTCGCATGCGGATCCCCTAGTCCTGCTCTGGTTGTTCTCATAAATATGTATGCGTACGATGTGATTCCCGCCGCAGGGCCAGATAACACTTCAACTTGTGAACAATATACCTGGTGACGGACCAAGTAGCGCATCCATACATTCTTCTGTGCACTCGTTGGTTGACGTTAAGCACTCGAGTAAGCACAACTGATATCAGCGCAAGCATTGCAGCCAAACAAGAGAACCTCCATTGCCAATGCTACTTCGTTCGATTTCAATCTCAGAGAGTGGGAACACACAGTCGCTCGAGGAGGGAGGAGGGGGCGTATATATAGGACTGGGCGAGAAAGATACACGCAAAGAAGGATTACTGCATCGCATCGTGATGTATATATAGATATATACGCACCCGCGCGCGTGCGCGTCTCGTTCGCAACAATACGGCCAGGCTTGGTGGGAGGAGTATAGTACCGGTATCAGGGGAGGTAGAGGAGACAGAGAGAGAGAGAGAGATTGGAGAGATGAGACGGCGGCCAGGCGAGTACGCGTTCACATTCAGTCAGGTTCAGGTTCAGGGAGGGCAGGGGCAGAGGGCGTGCATAGAGTACCAAGGCAAAGAGCGGCGGCGAGGGCGGCAGGGTCCCGGGATGGAGGTCCTGGCGAAGAATCTGACCCCGCCTACCCCGCATATAGACAATAGTGCTCGGAAAAAAGAACGAAAAGAGAGGAAGAAGAAAGAGGAACGAAATCAAA
>JAPEVG010000310.1:0-42326 GCA_029747595.1 Trametes cubensis | reverse complement strand
GGTGATGCGGAATGGAGGGTGGCGGAAGGAGATCAAGTGCGCCATGCGGTTCAAGTTGGCGTTGCGGTGGTCGCTGGTGGCGACAAATTAAACTTGGACGGGATCTATCAGTGCTGGCCTCTGACTGTTCCTTCGACTCCGGCTCGATCTACCTGCTGCTTGTTGCGCACCTGTCACTTCTCAGTACAGGCATGTACAATGCCGTGAGCGTTGAGTAGCAAGCCAGCAAAGGTGGTTGCGCGCTCATTTTGACAGCGACGCCAGCTGAACTTGAACGAGCCACCTGATCATGGCAGGTTGACGTCGAACCAGCATATTCTCTTGCAGATGCACTTTTGTTGACGATCTCAAGCCACAGGTCGTCGAGCCTCCGGAAGACGTAGAGCGCAGTTTACGAGACGATCTGCGCTCTTCGAACGAACTTTACACGCTGAATCGAGCCATGATCCATTCAACCTGGCTACAAAGTGGCGCAAGGTGTCCTTTGGACACTGGAAAGTCATCACAGTGAGCATTTAAGAGCCCTCGTCGTTACCAAATACTCACCTTCTTGTGTTGATGTTACAATATTATATCCGCGCCCCGTAGAGTGTATGAAGCAGCTTCGCCTGTGTCTCGCTGGTCTTTGCGGGACATGGGTCAATTCATGCACGTTAATCACGCATGTCAAATAGGAATCGACGTTCACCAACATCCAGTCGACTCGGATGCCCTGGCTAATGTTCGGGTAAAGAGAGGTCAGACTATCAATATGGTGTCTACTAATTTTATTACGCACTAGTAGGAGTAGGCCATCTCGCGTCGTCAGGTCGTAATCTGGTAGGCTCTGAATACACAGCGTGAGAGTGTGGGTGGTCGTGTTCAGCCCGCGCTATTGTTTGCGGGGTGGCTCAACGGTCGCCGTGGCTAAACGGCCGTTTAGCCACCATCCAACATGATATAAACGCCTGTGTCGCCTGGTCTCTCCCTCCCGCTAACCACCACCACTGCCACCCTACCTCAGGGTTCACTCACTATAGGTGACCCCGGCTGACACGACACCCCATAAATATGCCATCCGTAGCGGACCCACTCCCTTCTCAGGCTTTAATGCCCAAGACGCTCAAGTCTACGGAGGCAGCCTTGCTCTCTCTGAACAAGGAGATTGCGCAAGCTCTCACCATTCGCAACTCCTTTGTCCCAATCAACCTCCTACCCGCGGAGGTGTTCACGAACATCCTTACCCACCTGAAGGATCCCTCAGGCGGCGAGCCAACCGATGTTATCGCTGCTAGTCATGTATGTCGCCATTGGCGAGCCATCGCCGTCGGGACGCCGCAACTTTGGACCGCGATCGCGTTGGCCAATGTCGACCTCGTCAAGGAATTCCTCGAGCGATCTGACCCTTTACCACTCCACCTCTCCGTAGGCAAGAGAGGGGCCGCCTTCCTCGACCTCGCACTTGCCACCGAAGATGACATGCACCGAGTGGCGTCGTTGGACGCCCAATTCCAGGGCTTGGAGGACCTCTCGGTCTTTGCCAGCCACTTCATAGATCCCGCGCCCGCTTTGCGGACTCTGCGTCTAGCCTTGGCGACAGCCGAGTCTTCTGATTCACTCGAGGAAGATTTCCAACCTCCCCCTATCATTTCAAAGCTATGTCCGAATGTGAACGTGGTGTCCGCAACCAACCTGTTCTTTCCTCTCTTTGACTCTCGCACGGGGATCACGACACTACATCTAGACGGCGCTCTTCCAGACTTCGTTCCCCTCCTCCATATGCTATCTCACTGCTGTTGTCTGCAAGAGCTGCTGATCGTTGGGGAGCCTCCGATTGCCGGTTGGGGGGATTTTTCGGTCGAATTGGATGTTGATCTACCCCTGGCCCATACGATCACTCTACGCATCGACTTTATGCCGATCGCCCTTGCTCTACTTGCCCATCTCGTTTTTCCTGAAACAGCGGCGGTGCGCGTGGAGATGCTCTACAACAGCTTGGAAGATACATCCACGTTCGGTGCCGTACCATTGATACCCTGCACGGAGAAGTTGCCACGGTGGACGGTCGATTGGGTCTCGACCTACGAGGTGCTCGTTTCCGGGTGGACGGCCGGTAGTCGAGGGCCGCCTTGCGTGCAGCTCGCCATCACCGCTCGCGCCGACAGCCACGACGCATCCTTTCCCCCACTGCTGCAAAGCGACTGGCCCCTCTATATCGACAATATCACCGACCTCACGTTTGATCTTCGGGGCCGCCCTCTCGGTTCCACTGATGTAGCCGGCTTTTACTACTACGGGAGCTGGTTCGAGAACCTCGAGACGCTGCGATTGAGGCGGCCGGCCCAAGACGCCGTCGTCTGCCTCTCCCGAGTCCTTTGCGACTTCTTCACGACCACACTCGACGACARCCTCGAGGAATACACTGCATACCGCCTCCCCAGCCTTCAGAAGGTGGAGGTCAGCAACTTCGTCTGGACTCATGCGTTCTTTGAACCGTTGTGGAATCTTGCCATCGTGCGRGACGAACTCGCTCGTGRGGGRCACGCGGTAGCGTGTGCCGTGGAATTGGCAGATGTCGTGGGTTGCCCCCTSGAGGACGGTAGGACGGTCCACGTGGCTCGCGCTCGCGTTGTCTTTGACGGAGAGGAGGTGTCGCTTGCTGAAAGCTGAARTTGGCGGTGGACGTTTGGTCGGTGACCGTATGTGTTGCTCATATGGAACGCTTTCCCTGATGCTCTTAGTATCCATATATCTGTGTCATTGCATGTACTCATTGCTAGGTTCGATGGCGTGGATTCGAGTCGTGTTACGCAGACAACCTTCACATTCCCCAAGGAATCATGTACTGTACAATAAACGTTCTATGGCAACGAATACCTTTCACATGTATCGTTTTGTTGAGATTTCASCTTTTCGGCGTGAATGTCGAGGTGTGGGTCCATGTGCTGCCAATAGAGCGCCCGACCGATTATGGGTCTGCCGGCGGCATCTCGTCGGGGCAACCAATCACAGAAGAGCGGGTGTAAGCGGAATCCAAAAATTCGGTCCATGCATTCACGTTCCACAGCATTTCAGCGTACCGTAATTTACTCTAGTAACTTCACCAGCTCGTCTGTCTTGCCCACTCACACTCAACGNGAACGTCTACGTTCGCATAGTTYGCTGTCAACGCAACACAGGCCGCTCGGCGTCAAGCACACACTTGTCAGTTCGCAATCCGTGCATTTTCRTCACTATGCTCAAWCCACCCTTYAGRCATACGAGACCCGCCCTCCTTCTCTACCCCAGTCCACAATGACGGCACCGGTACATCATGGCCTCAGCTCGTACGAGGATTTGTCTCATATATTGGGCCTGCCGCTCGCAGACACAACCACGAGCGGCCCTGAGCTTCGGCGCGCGATAAAGGACGCTATACAAAAGGGAGAGGCTATGGTCAAGAGCATCCTCGACACCACCGCAGATCTTYGCACTCRATACAACAAGACCATGCCCGTGAGRCAATTACCACCGGAGGTCCTCAGGATGATATTTTCGTACGCTACCTCCGACGGGAAGGACAACGCGGACATCATCTCCATTTCCCATGTCTGTGGATATTGGCGGGCATGCTCGCTTCAAGCGCCGACTTTGTGGTCTCGCATCCTACTCAAYARCCCCGCCGGCATCAAGGCGTTCYTGGAGCGGTCAAGGCCGATGCCGCTACATATCGCGTATAAAGCCTCTCACAAACCGGCRATCACTACCATTCGTCTCATCACGACCGAGGCGCATCGGCTCCGTAGCCTGAACATCGACATCCCGGAGGAGATGGGGATGGAAGCCATCCTGAACCGCATCAAGTTCTTTGCCCCTGTGCTCCAAGAACTGGTCATCGAGGATCATGAGCCTCCTGGCAGGCCGCCCAGGGGTTCTGAAGCGTTTCCGCGACCGCAAGAATTCTCTGGCGTACCAYYTCTGCGAACTCTCACGCTGAWGGCGACGCCTCTYCCSTACATACTCAYAGGGCCGAACTCTCTAGTGAATCTCAACATCTCCGGCATGCTACCTCGCCCRAGGGATCTCTTCCGGCTCTTGRAGAACAGTCCCAASTTGGAATCTGTCACGCTTTACGGAGAGATGGACAGCGAGAYCGATGAAGACGTTCAGCCCGTTGACCTGCCGAAYCTGAAGAACCTTCGTGCCGAAGTSTTTCCTCCAGACGGTATCGCGTACATGCTGGCGCGTCTTGCCATGCCTGCGACCGTGTCCATCGATTTACGTGTCTCTCTGGACTATGAGCACACCATCTACGACGCCTTTCCCATGGCGGCGGCCGACCATCCCAGTCCGTTCGGGCTTGGTTGCTTCTCGGGCTTGCGGCGGATGGTACTCACGTGGAGCATGCCATACGGTTTGGACCTGCGAGCATACAGGAGCACCGACGACCTCCATGCGCCTGCTCTTCACTACAAAGTGGAACATATCGTCCCAGAACCCGGTGCTCGCTTCCTAGCGCAGTGGCCTTTCGACACGTCCCAGATCGACACGCTCGTCCTTTGCGGGGAYTACTTYCTCGGTCRGGCGTGCGGCGAGCACWCGGTGGTCGAGAATGGCTTGTGGATGGAGATGTTYGAGGGCCTCCCCGAACTCAAGACGTTGCGGGTCATGTCGCTGCTCAAGGGTCGCGCATACGAGTTATTACTACCTCTCACGGCGATTATCCGCCCTGGCGCGATCTGCCCGAAGTTGGAGACGCTCGAACTGTTCGACATCGTGCCTGCGGATAGGGAATTTGTTTCACGGCTGTACAGYGTCATYCTGCATAGAGGAGYGCGATCGTCGGGTGGGMCAGGGACGCTGAAGACGGTGGAGCTGTTCAAYGCAGGAGATYTGAAAAGGTTCAYAGGAGAGGACTTGAGGTTGTCGGACGGGTACGAGGTGGAGATCCTGCAGGAGTAGGAGTAGGGCGAAGAGGGCTGGTCATGATTTATTGCTAATTTTATGGCATTGTATACTGTCACTGAATCTACGTAGGACGACGACGAGTCGGATGTTCAATAGTGTTCAGTACATCCCCAGTTTGCAGGGCTCGTGTTCTTATTGGGCGCCTGAMGCTTACTTATGTAAACGCTGGCGGCATGTGGACTCGTTCGAAGCTGCTGNNCNGAACNATYTSGTGTGATACATTCACRAGCACTCAGCACATGCTCGTTCACTCATAAACMCTCAACACCTACGGGCACTGAMTGTATAGGTTGCTCAGCATTGCTTGATATAACGTRTCTTTGTYGGTCCGTTTGTACTTTTTCGATGAATCGCCGTTACCNNNGTATGCTCACGTATATGCAGTGCATCRCCAGTCAATTCCACTGCGTCGTCTCAGGACAGCTCATCCGGCGTAGCTCGTGATGGCGTCGCAGGCACCGGTCTACCACGATCCCATTTTTGGCGAACTGTCCCGTATACTAGGCTTGCAAGYCGCGAACGCGCAAATGAGCTTTTCTGAAGGTGTTCAGCACACGATCCTGGAAGCCATTGAAGCTCGACAAGCGAAAGTAGACAGCCTCCTCGGCGCCATCTCAGAGCTTCGTACACTCTACAATAGGACCTCACCTATCAGCAWACTACCGCCAGAGCTACTCACTGTGGTCTTCTTGTACGCTACCTCCGATGGGGAGGGTAACGCGGACATCATCWCCATCTCTCKCGTCTGTAGGCACTGGCGAGACTCCTCGCTGCAAACCCCGGCTTTGTGGACTCGCATCCTGCTAGATCACCCAGCTGGTATCGAAGCTTTCTTAGAGCGATCACGACCGCTTCCCGCATACATCGCATTCAAAACCTCTTACGAGCCGGCGACARCTACWCTTCGACTCATCGGRACAGAGGCCCATCGTCTTCGCAGCCTGAAAATCAAAATCCTGCCAATGCTGGGGACCAGGGTGAAAAACATCATGAACCGCGTCAAGTTYGCAGCACCAATGCTCGAGGAACTCGTAGTCGAGAACGAGAGTGCTCTGAGGCGACCAAACCGGGATCTCGAGACACTCCCAGGACCCGACGAATTCTCTGGTGTACCATCCTTACGTACACTGACGTTGATCTCTGCTCCGCTCRCCTAYGTTCCRGCRGGGACAAACCTGTTGGTGAATCTGAAACTCCATTATACGATACCCCACCCGATCGTCCTCTTCAAGCTGCTACAGAATAGCTCCCAGCTAGAAACTCTCAGTCTTCGCGGTAGTTTCGATCGTRYGGGCGAGGGCRTCATACACCATGTCCACCTATCCAACCTGAAAACCCTGCAGATCGACACTTTCCCACCTGCAGGAATTGCGAACATCCTCTCGAATCTCATGATGCCTGCAGTGAYGTTGATCACGATCCAGGTYTCAATGGACATCACGGAGACCTTCGAACTCGCCTTTCCCGTAGGGGTTCCTGAGCCGTCTTTTGGGCTTGGTTGCCTCGGTCGCTTGCAGCGGATGGTGCTCTTCTGGAGTGCGCCTCACGGCCTGAACCTGCGAGCATATGCCAATGCCGACGACGACCTTTGCACGCCCGCCCTCAGTATTCAAGGTATCAATATGGTAACCGAACCCGGGCGCCGCTTCCTTGCGGACTGGCCCTTCGACGCGTCCGGCATTCAGGCGATCGACATCTGTGGGGACTACTTCATCGCCATGGACTGCGGCGAACACACGCAAGTCGAGAGGCACTGGTGGCTGGAGATGCTCCAGGGTCTCCCCGAGCTGAAGGTGTTGCGGGTGATGGCGATGGACGAGAGGGACGCGTTTGGGATGATCGAGCCTCTCTCGCGAGTGACGCTTTCCGAGACACTCTGCCCCAAGCTGGAGACGCTCGAGCTGTTCGACATCGTGCCGGCGAGCAAGGAGTTTGCGATGCGGGTGTACGACATTGTCGCCCACCGGGGAGTGTGCCCTTCGGATGAGACCCGAGTGCTGAAGACGGTGGAGCTGTTCAACGCGGGAGATCTCAAGGGGGTGGTAGACACTATGGGGCTACCGAATGGGTGCGATGTAGAGATACTGCAGGAGTAGAGACGAATGCATCATGCGGATGGGAGGTGTCGTTCTTAGTACTTACGTTTGCGTTGTGTGAAGCTGCGGCTGCGATGGACCCCGGCGGCTAATCGGGTTACCGCGGCGACTGAACTTCGTCCGGCCCAGGTCTCGAGACTGATTCGTCTTCATACTACTTCAAGACGGACACAGCACGGTCGACAGGCCATATCTTGTAGATAGCGAAGCTCTGGAGGTCAGTTGGACTGTGATGACAAGTGGATTCTCACACTGACTTCAATCGTTGCAGTAAATTTGGTGGCTCATCAACAGTAACAAGGCCGTTAGCCTTTGAATACAGCAGATGGTGGAGGGCATTCCCGTCCTCTCAGTGGCGAGCATGAATGGCGTCTCAGCGGAAGAGCTGCGGCTCGCAATCCAAGAAACCGTGCAGAAGCAACAGGCCGTGGTGAACGGTCTCTTGAACAACATATCCGAGCTCCTCTTGGGCTATAACGCGCTCGCACCCGTGAACAACTTGCCGTCAGAGATCCTCACGACGGTCTTCTCGTATGCTTCGGACAGCGCGAGTAGTGTCTGTATCATATGCATATCGCACGTCTGTAGGGTCTGGCGCGCCATTGCACTCCAAACGCCAGCTCTGTGGACGCGCATTTGCCTCAATGACCCCGTCGCCATCGAAGCATTCTTGGAGCGGTCGAAGTCGCTGCCAGTTACGGTCTCATTCAAGACGTCCCATACACCAGTAAAAACGAGTCTGCAACTAGTGATGTCCTCGGCACACCGGCTTCGCGGTCTCAATGTTGAGATCTTGCCTAACACCACGGGAATGGAGAACGTGATTAACAGAATACACTTCGCTGCGCCGATTCTCATCAGCAAATTGTATAAAGTTCTGCCTGGCAAGGTAGCGCCCGGCAAGGATAGCATTCCCGAACAGGCCGGGGAAGCGCTGGCCTTCCCTTGCCTTGAACTACCGCGAATCGCCTGGCAGGGCAAATATCTGCCGTGCGTTCGCCATGCTGGGCAATCTATTGCCAGGATTGGTCAGGCCGGGTGTAATTTGGCGATCATTTTCATTGTCATGGAAGGCACTGCCATATTAACCCTTCTCAGGTAAAAGGTAGGTTTCGCGTTGCAATATAACCCTGTCTCGAAGCACTGGAATGTCATCTCACTCGTGTCTTATCGACAGCGTAAGTACGCGTCCCGAGTAATGATACACGTTTGACGTCATAGCTTCGAACGATCTGCGCGTCACTACTTAACGGGCATGTCGCGACTCGCGAACTCATTCGCAACTCTCTCCCTCTCCACGTCGACCTCTTTCCCGTCAACCTCAGGCTTAGCCGTTCACCGGCACTATCCGTCCCCCACGCACCCACCGATGGCGTCGCTCTACAGCACCAAGCCAGGTCGAAGGTGCGTACCGAGTGAGTGCATATAACAAGAGGTGAGTGTACATACTACACATGCACGCATACAACGACAAGTAAGCGCATATATGCACACATACAACGAGGTAAGCGCATATATGCACGCGTACAATGACAGGTAAGCGCATATATGCATGCACACCACGACTTGAATGGTAAGCACGGCATCCCGAGCACAATGGCCGGGTATGCGCCTGCGCTCGCGCTCTCACATGGGACGTTCAACGTCGCGCACGCGCCCCAGGTGATCCAGTACGTCGGCGACCCCGTGGGAATGCTCAAGGCCATTCAGCGCGTTGCGAAAGCCTGCCGGGATCGTTGTCATGCACCAGACGGGCTTGGATGAGCTGGTGTGGTACCCCGATGTCGAGGTGAGTGCGCGATGCTGCAAAATTCGCGTGGCTTGGTCAATTGGACGCATTTAATGCCTTTGTGCGCATATTGCCATGTATTAGTATATGCATACAATGATTAGTCCCGCCCGATGTGATTCAATGTACCGCATGTTGAATGGTCTGAATAGAATCACCCGGGCCTGGTATGTATTAGGCCATGTAAGTTGATAATCAGGCTACATCTTGTAATTGGTTTGCTATCCCTTTGCCCTCGCATGCCAAACCATCACCGGCGCACGCAGTCCGTCGCCCGGCGTTGCAATCTTCACCCTACATGGCCGGGAAGGCAGCCGGCCGCCTTGCGAGGCAAAGGAAGGTCGGGCAAGGTGATGGTAGGTGGCGCGCGGCGAGGAACTGTCATACACGCCTCTCTCCTATGACAGGCAATGCATAACCGGCGCTTCCCAGGTAAGGAATGCAACGGATTCCGGGATTGCATTGCCTTGCATTCCGTTAGGCAGTACCTTACAAAATTTGCTGATGCTCGAGGAGCTTGTCGTCGTCAATCGCCGCGTGGAAGAGCACCTTCGTCCCTTTGTGCAGCGTCGGGTGGAGCGTTTCTCTGGCGTGCCTGCTCTGCGGACGCTGTCCTTGACCACTACGCCCCTTCCCTATCTTCCTCAAGCGCCAAACTCCCTGGTGAATCTCAGCATCACTGGTCCCATATTCCCCCATCCGTTCATTTTCTACGAGCTTTTGGGCAGCAACCCAAACTTGGAGTCCATCTACATACATGCGGAGATGCCAACACAACTCTTTGTTGGCTTCGATCACCCCGTCGACCTACCTAACCTCAAAAGCCTGGATCTCAACGTAATCTCGCCTCATTGCATTGCGAACATCCTCTTGAACCTCACCATGCCCCTGACGGTGTCCATCAAGATCTCTACCAGACTCGTCGATCGAGGCGCGTTCGAAGATATCTTTCCTTCACCACCGTCCGGGAACGTGTTCTTGGAGGGCTTGCGACGGATGGA
The DNA here is from genome assembly GCA_029747595.1 of Trametes cubensis. Classification (NCBI taxonomy): domain Eukaryota; kingdom Fungi; phylum Basidiomycota; class Agaricomycetes; order Polyporales; family Polyporaceae; genus Trametes; species Trametes cubensis. The sequence goes on along the minus strand of JAPEVG010000310.1, from coordinate 32,514 downwards.
GCTCATATGGAACGGCGTGCGCGGCGTTGCGCTGCGAGTGTATAGAGATCCCGACGGTCTCTGCGCGCCTGCGCTGCACATCGCAGCGGACTGGGAGAGCAGCAACGCCCTCCTCAGAGACTGCTTCCTCATGAATTGGCCTTTCAACACGTCGCAGATCGAGACGCTCGTTGTCTGTGGAAACCTCCCCACGCTGCGGGCGGACGGCAAGAACTACCGGCTCGAGGGCCGCTGGTGGACGGAGATGTTCGAGGACCTCCCGCAACTCAGGACGCTACGGCTCATGTCATTCGCGCGGAACGAGGCAGTCGCGTTTCTGGAGCCGTTATCGAAGCCGATTTTCTCTGACTTGCTGTGCACGAAGCTGGAGACGCTGGAGTGTTTTGACATCGTACCTGCGGGTGGAGAGTTCGCTCAGCGGGTGTACGGCGTGACCAAACTGCGTGGGGCACGTCCTGCTGGCGGGAGCTTGAAAAAGGTAGAACTGTTCAATGCAGAAAGTCTGGGAATATTGGTGGGGGGTATATTGGACGATGCGGCGGAGAGCGAAGTCCAGATTTTGCAGGAGTGCGAAGAAGGCTCCGTCTTCGTATATTGCTAATACATTACTGTACTGTTGGGTCGTCTACTTAGAGAGCGTGCTGACGAGCCAGCTTCGGGGCTTGCTTAGTGACCTTGCTGAGTAAACGCTGTTCCCCATTCGGCTAGTGGCGGTGTTTGGGTACTTTGGTGATGCTTGTGTAATATCTATGGCGATAAGTACGAGAATCAGTTCAGGGCTGGCAAGGATCGTCGAAGTAGACGTAGTGGCAGGACGTTGGGTCTTCTGAATCGGAGACCTGGTGATACCGATAGCATGCGCAGCTGCGTAGAGGGAGTTGGCCGGAGGCGCCATAATATAGCCTCCCCTAGTCAGGGAATCCAACTTCTTTCCATCCAAGGACGTGAGCCTGGCGGTGTGAATCAAGTCAAAATGTCCAGATGCTGCCAGGTACGAGAATCGGCTGGCGAAGTAGATGGAGAGCTGGTACCGACGCCGGTGGCCGGAGGAGGGTTCGGAGCGCCGGGCGGATGACTAGGAAAGCAAGTAAGGTGGCGGGGCCTAAGAATAGGTGGGATCAAGCGGAATGGGCCGAAGCGGGCGGGGGATAGGCGCCGATGGCTGTGGAAGGCCGGAGAGGTCGACCGTCGGCCGCGACTCACTTGCCAGTCCCATCGTTCTCCAGCCTCTTACAACAACCATCACTCCCGACTCCCGCCCTCCCCTCTCCCCTCCGCTTCTCCCTTGCTCATCGTCGGCCGCCTTCGTGCTCGACGCCCAAGGCCATGTCGGCAAACCAGGGTACCCCGTGAGTCCCCTTCTCCCCCCTCTCCCTCCCGTGTCTTACAGCCCTCCCACAGAAAGCGCATCAGGATCACAGGTACGCTTCATCTCCACTTCCCTCTGCGCGTCCCTCATTGTGCCTCTAGTCGTCGCCGCAGATGGACTCTCGAAGCGCGAGGTCTTCCGCCTCCCCGACCCTTTCGCTGTGATCACCGTCGATGCAGAGCAGACCCACACGACCAGCGTCATGAAGAAGACGCTCAACCCCTACTGGAACGAGAGCTTCGACATGTGAGCTTCCCTCTTCGAGTTCTCTCTCCCCGCCCCGCTCAACGTTCTCCCAGCACCGTGAAGGAAAACTCTGTCATTGCCGTCCAGATATTCGACCAGCGCAAGTTCAAGAAACGCGATCAGGGCTTCCTCGGTGTCGTAAACGTCAAAGTGTCCGATGTCATCGACTTGGAGCTAGGTGGTCATGGTACGTCCTCTATTTCCACATCGGAGCCCATCAGTCCGGGTCCTCGCTGTCAAAATGCGGTCCGTTTCATATTACCCGAGTGCTACTTGGTTCATCAGTTCAATCAGCGTCGCTGGGCTGCGCGTGGACTCTTGTGGCCGTTCTGTTAGGCTGACTGATGTGCCTTTTTAGAAATGCTTACGCTCGACCTGAAGAAGTCGAATGACAACCTGGTCGTTCATGGGAAGCTGATTTTATATCTCTCCACCAACGTCAGTCAACCCATCAGCAACCCCGGACCTTCCCAGACCGGTGCTGTCACTGAAGCTATGGATAGCCTCGCTATTGCTCGTCCTTCTGACAACGCAAGCAGCAGCAACCTCGCTCTATCTCGTAGCTCGAGCGCTGCTGCGCATGCCAACCCTCAGGACTCTCACGTCACCATGCCTGTACCCCAAGTTACCCAGCCCCCTGCCCAGGAGCAGACGCAGTCTGCCCCGGCCCCTGCTCGTCCTTTAAGTTCCACTAGCACCACTACGACAAGCACCACGGCAGCGCAGACGCCTACAACGACCAACGCAAGCGCCACGGCTCAGACCGCATCCAACAACAACGCGCAAACACGAAACTTCAACCCCCATGAGGACCAGTATGGGCCTTTGCCACAGGGATGGGAACGTCGTATCGATCCCTTGGGACGGACGTATTATGTCGACCATAACACCCGCTCGACGACCTGGCACAGGCCTTCTGCCAACCAGACCGTCAACACCCACACGCAGGATGGCGAGACGAATGCTGCTCGCAACCAGCACAACCGCCGCATTCTCGCTGACGATATGCTGGAGGCCAACAATGGTGTAGCACGAGCAGGATCCGTTACGGGGCAGGAAGCAGGTGCTGTTACCCCCGCCAATGCTGCTACAGCCTCGGGAGGTCTTGGTCCTCTGCCTGCCGGATGGGAGGAGCGCCACACCCTCCAAGGCCGGCCGTACTATGTCGATCACAACACCCGGACTACTACCTGGGTCGATCCCCGTCGGCAGACGGTCATTCGGGTCATGGGCCCGAACGGTCAGAACGCTGCGCTGCAGCCCCAGACCATCTCACAACTTGGGCCGCTCCCATCCGGCTGGGAGATGCGTCTCACATCGACTGCCCGGGTGTACTTCGTGGACCACAACACGAAGACGACGACATGGGACGACCCGCGGTTGCCCTCCACCCTGGACGCCAATGTTCCGCAGTACAAGCGCGACTTCCGCCGGAAGCTCATCTACTTCCGTAGCCAGCCGGCCATGCGGAACCAGCCCGGCAACTGCCAGATCAAGGTCCGGCGTAACCATATCTTTGAGGACAGCTACGCCGAGATCATGCGCCAGACGCCGAATGACCTCAAGAAGCGTCTAATGATCAAGTTCGAGGGTGAGGATGGTTTGGATTATGGAGGTCTTTCTAGGTATGTCCTTTGGGATAGTTGTTTGAGGATGGATTCTAACAGCACCACAGGGAATTCTTCTTCCTCCTTTCGCACGAGATGTTTAACCCCTTCTACTGTCTGTTCGAGTACTCCGCACACGACAACTACACTCTGCAGATCAACCCTGCGTCGGGTGTCAACCCGGAGCACTTGAACTACTTCAAGTTCATCGGTCGGTGCTTGGGTCTTGGTATCTTCCACCGCCGCTTCCTGGACGCGTACTTCGTCACTGCCTTCTACAAGATGATCCTGAGGAAGAAGGTGACATTGGCAGACCTGGAGAGTGTCGATGCGGAGTTGCACCGTGGTCTCACCTGGATGCTGTAAGTCCTCTAGATGTTTACTTGCTCTTGCCGCCGTACTGAGCTTATGGCAGTGAGAACGATATTACTGATGTCATCGACGAGACGTTCACGACCACCGAGGAACGTTTCGGCGAGATGGTCACTGTCGAGCTCAAGCCTGGAGGTGCAGATATTCCCGTCACTGAGGAGAACAAGAAGGAATATGTGAACGCCATCGTCGAGTACCGTATCTCGAAGCGGGTCAAGGAGCAGTTTGACGCGTTCATGTCGGGCTTCAGCGAGCTCATCCCTCAGGACCTCATTAATGTCTTCGATGAGCGTGAGCTCGAGCTCCTCATCGGTGGTATGTCCGAGATCGACGTGTAAGTGATCATCTCCTCCCTCAGCAACGATCAAAACGCTGACTCGTTCTTGTAGCGATGACTGGATGAAGTACACGGACTATCGTGGCTACGAGGTCAACGACGAGGTCGTGCAGTGGTTCTGGAAGTGCGTGCGGAGCTGGCCACCGGAACGCAAGTCACGACTGCTGCAATTCGCCACCGGTACTTCTCGGATTCCCGTCAACGGCTTCAAGGATCTGCAAGGATCCGACGGCCCGCGGCGGTTCACGATCGAGAAGTCGGGCGACCCGAACCAGCTGCCGAAGAGTCATACGTGCTTCAACCGTATCGATCTGCCGCCGTACAAGGACTACGAGACGTTGGAGCAGAAATTGACTTGGGCTGTAGAGTGAGTTTCTTTCGTGCGACTGTATACGCGTGGAATTGGAAGCTAATGTGTTCGCGTAGGGAAACCGTTGGTTTCGGTCAGGAGTAAACTGCGTTCTCCTGCTTTGGTTCGTTTTCGAGTCTGGTCGCGTTTCCGTCTATCCCATCTGTCACTCTCAATACTCTCGTCCGGAATCCCTTCACCTCCGTCTCCCCTATCTCGCATACATGTACATCGTCCTCCGTCCATCCTTACTCTGCGCCCCCACATCGAAAGCGTGCCCTGGCTCCCACGTCCCCTGCCCTAGTACGTAGCGTATACGCCTGTCCATGTCCATCTTACATGCACGTCCCCCTATCTCCCTTGTCTTTCAATATTTCTTTATCCTTCGCTGTATCGTTCCGTCCTTCGCTGCTCGTGTGTTTTGATATACAATTTTTCTCGTTCGAATATGCTTCTAGTACCCCTCTGCCGGCTTTTTGATTGTAGTGCGACGGGACGGTCGACGCTTACCTCTCTCCGTGCCCACTTAATGTCGTCGCTGTGGTATAATGGACTCTTGTTTGTCCTTGCGTCCTGCACATACCTTTGGTTCACGTGGTACGTATCGCAGGTATGGTGAGGGAATTGCTCGAAATATCAGGAGCGTTGATGTATGTGCTAAACGTTGAACGGGCGTCTTGGAGGCAGTGCAAGGATTAGAGGAAGGCCGTAATAGCATCCTGTCGTTGACATTCCGTGTAAAGGTATCAGCCCCGCAGTAGAGTTCGTGATCAATGGTGTCAGCATATCGACCCGCACTAGACCTGTGCTGTATTCCGCCCTTGCCTTATGTCTAGAATTAAGCTTGCCTCAAACCAGTGGCTTCCTATACCTGTAACCAGTGGAGGTCCGAATGTAAGTGACTTCCTCGGGACTACTGGAGTAGTAGTTGTGGTGAGTTGGTGACACCTTGCGTCTTGCAGATGCAACCGACCTCCGAATCAGCATTCCCGACGGAGATTTACGAGCAAATCATACAGGAGATCGGACCCAACAAGATCCTCCTCCCTCTCCTCGAGGAGGGCGTGTTCGATCGCCGTACAAGACTGTCGACACTCTGCGCCTGCGCCCTGACCTGCCGCGCCTGGCTACCCACGAGCCGCACGTACCTGTACCGCCAGCTCACCTTCATCGGCTCCGAAAACACTGCGCTCGAACTCCTCGTCAGATCGCTCGAAGCGAATCCGTGGCTGCGTACCCTCGTGCACGACCTCAACGTGATCGACAGTGACGCGGAGTTCACCCCGGGGATAGTCCAACCACCGTCGTCGGTCCCTCGGGAGCCTACCCGGGACATCTCGCGGACGTGGGCTCTCATCCTCGCGGGGAAGCTCCCGTACGTGCGGGACATGGGCCTCGCGCTGGCGCGCGGGCTGACGTGCCACCCCCAGTTCGTGCGGTCGCTGCACACGTTCACCGCGGTTTCGTCGCTGTCGCTCGCGTGGAAGGGCTCGGGGACGTTCCAGGACTTGCTCAAGATTCTGACGGCGTTCTCTGGCCTCCGGAGGTTGTTGATGTATGGTGCGGCGTGGACGCCGCGTGGGGGCGCAGAAGTTGGTGCTCCCGCGGGATCGGTTCCCGCCGCTTGTGGTGTTGACCATCGAGAGTGAAGGGGAGAACAAGGTGCGTGCCGACTTGTGGAGGTTTTGAGGTGTTTACTGATTGGCGATGTTGCATGTTGCATATGAGAAAGGCCGCAAGGTCTGAACTCTGGAAACGGGTGACATATGGCATCATAAGGGCAGCAGGGCCGACTATCAAGGTTCTATTCCTCGAAGAGGCCAGCATACCTTATGATCCACCTGGTAATGCTTTTCAGTGACTGAATGCCATGCTTCAAATGTCTGACCTTCGGATGGAGCAGACGCAGACGATCTCGAGTTGATGGCGACTCCCAACAGGCTCTCCAGTCTAGAGACTCTCCACATCCAAGTCGACCGGAATCTGGAGTCTATGGAGTGGATCCATCCCGACTATCGCCGTATCGTGGCCTGGGCGTCCCACTCATCCGGGACCCTCAAGCATCTCCTGTTATACTACTCCGCATTCGGTATCGATGCTTCTCTCGAAGAAGTGAAGACCTTCCTGGACTGCCTGGTTTCCCTCGACGCTGCGCTGCACGAATCACCCCTCCGAGCATTGCCGAAACTCACCCTCATCGTCGCGCACTACACCGAGAATTATGGGGAAGAATTGCGCACGCTCGTCGCGGATGTGACGCTGTACACGCGCACGGTGGTTTTCCGCCTTTGCAAGGCGACGGAAATCCAGGTCCTCTGGGGCGTTTTGGAAGAATGTGGGTGCAAATCAGCTGCCCGATCCTCTTCAAGATCGGTTTGGCTTACCGTGCGCCTGCAGCGAGTATGATACGGATGTTTCTAGCTCAGACGGTGGATGGCCTCATGAAGACTTGGTACGAGCCGCCTCTGGACCTTGCACATACACCTTTGAGCTGGGACGGCCATCCTGTTTGAGAGAAATTGAGATCGGGACAGTAACGAAGTTGACGGATTTCGGAGCTCAGTCCGCCCGTGATCCTCGATCTAAAATTACTTCACCATAAAATTTTCATGTCTCCTTACCTTACGACCTTCCATGAGGCCATGTTGGAGTTTATGAAGAATTGAGCTTTCAAAGGCTTGTGTTCTGTCACTGACAACTAGGTAATGTTCCCGCGAAGCTAGCTCATCTCAAAGGGGATCCTAAGCGTAAAGTGGAAGCAGGTGACCTAGGGTGGCGTGGCCGAGTTGGTCTAAGGCGTCGGATTTAAGTACTTCTTGATTCCCGATGGGAGCAATCCCGCGCGAGTTCGAACCTCGCCGCCACCATTCCCTTTTTCGTCCCCGTTTCGCGTTCGACGTCTGGTGTGCAGCGAAATGACGTCCATTGCATTTGCACCACGTAGTATTGCTCGAAATTTAGTGCAACACGATTGATAAATCCTCCAAATTAACAGGCACTCTTCATTGACTTTTGTTCAATCCGGTTGCACTCAAAGCAGATTATATTACATTTCAACGACAGCCAAGCCCCAGAACGACCAAAGACGCTCAATGTTGGTATCACAGATATCCTGAGCTTCACATCATCAAGCACCGAAGAGCTGCAATCGGAATGCGTCAGAAATGCGGAGACGTACTTGACAAAGAAATTGGGGTACGTACGCCAGAGATGCTGTCCTTGCCACCAGGCATCTCACGGACACTGATGGAGGCATATAAGCACTGTATCCTATAGCGCAGTATCCGCTGTACATTGTGTAATGACGTACCGACGAGTAGGCTTGAAACCGTTGTCGGGCTCTGGGGCGTCCCATAGGCCAGCGACACTCGAGGTCGTCCTTCTGCTCCTGTCAAAGAGGTGCATATATTAAATTACGTCTGCTCTGCATACCGCAGCACCAATCAACTTACTTCAATCTGCTGTCGTCCGTTGCCGCAGTATCAGTAGGCTCAGGCGCGGCCTGGTAGAACGCCGCGTGAGTGAGGAGAAGGTTGGATGAGGCGTGACATGCTCACGGTGGGTTTGGGAGGCGCCATGGCGAGCGCGTCGTCGTCATCGACATCAGTGCCGAAGAGGCGGTGGGTCACCCCGCCTGGAGGGTCCCGGACGCGACGGGTAGGCTTGAAGTCATCTGCGACAGTAGCAGGCGAGGTGGAGGCTGCCGATGCTATTTCACGGTAAGCTGCAAAGTTTCAACGAACCCAAAGAGCACACTCACCAGGAGCCGCGGCGTCGTCTCCAGTGGGCGCAGCCTCCGCACCTGCAGGACTGTCGCTTGAGATCTTGCCGAACTTGGCGTAGCCTAGCGCGGCTACTGGTAAGGGAAACGTAAGAATAAAGAATGGGAATCTGGCGCGTACGAGGCAGCTTCTGAATGTTGGTAAAGTTCGGGTCGACGGTCACCCCAGCATATCTGCAGGGGAACCACTTCTTAGCGGGTGCATCATCGCGTTTGTACTCGGAGTAAACGCGACTTACTTGAGAAATTCAAGGAGGGAGCGCTTGGTGAAGACAATGTTGGTGTTATCCCAGTCCAGCATGCCTGTGTTTCCAGTACGCGCGATGAGCTTTCTGTTCGAGATGAACCGATGCAAAGACGCACCAAGTTTCGCGGGCCAGTCGCGTTCCTTGGACATGTCAATGGTCTCAGAAGGAGTGAAGCTGTACCGTGCGTTCAGCGTACAAGGCAGACTAATAAGTGCACTAGACGAGTACGCACGTCGAAGGGGCGGCACTCATGATGGTCGCGGATATACAAGCAGAGGGTATGTACTGGGAGTGGCAGAAGTTGGATAGTTGAGTTGAAAGACGCGTGCCGTTGAACGAAACGCGCCCAAGCTGGAGACCGTCGCGCACCCATTACTGCAGCTTGCACGGCGCTTGTCGCCGGCGCGTTTCGCGCTTTTTTTNCGCACACCTGCGTCTCTGCCTGCCTCTGGTACCTCCTCCACTTCGAACAGCGATATCTCCCGCAATTCTTGTCCATTCATCCTGATTATTACTGTTCTGGACTCAGCTCGACTGCGCGCAGGGCACGATGCCCTTTTCATCATAATCCGACCGCTCTCACGAGCGGGCCTCTCTTATGCCCACCCGGCTGCCCTTGTCTAACATCGGACAGCGATCCTACTTCTCTATCAGAATCGTGCTCAATAAAACCTGTTTAAATGGGTTCTAGGAGCATGTACGGAGGGCATAGCACCGATTTGGTACGTGAATGATGATCTACCCGCCATCTTGCCACTACCCTCTACGCACCGTTGTGCGTTCGCCAGCCCCACCGCCATCCCCCACAGCTGTCTCTTCTATCATTGTGTATGCAGCTCCTAGAGAATTCGAGATGCGAGTACAGAAGGTGCAAGCACTCCGCAGGACGTATAGTTCAGTCTAGGTGCGACGGGTAGCGAGCATGTTCATGTACTCATAATCCTTGTGCGTATCCGTGCAAGCTCCTTTGTGTCATGTATTCCGCGTGCTCTCACTTCTGTATTCTTGTAACAATCATATACTTCCCTCATATATGCTCGGAAATCGCAACGCACCAAGTGCTTGTGTCCGGAAGATCTCGCACTTGCACTGTTGCCCCCCGAAGGAGCTCAATCCCGCGTCTTTTCACTTCAATTTACAGTTTTTCCATTGTTTTGCATACTGGTATACAATGAGTACCCTTCTGGAGGCTCGCACAACAAGTTTTGAAAGTGCTTCATGAATGAGGAGACGTAGCTGCACACGGAGGCCAATGCCTTCACCTCAACCAACTATGAGTGCTATCAAGACAAAATGTCTCTTCCAGAACACGGGGGCACACATGAGGAGGGGATAGACATTCAAAAATAGGCCATACGGATCACGCACGGGATACAGGACAATGGATATGAAGGAGTAAATGGACGGGCGCACAACGGTGCGTAGAGGGTAGTGGCAAGACGGCGGATGGATTATCATTCTCGTACCAAATTGGTGCCATGCCCTCCGCACAAGCTCCCAGAACGCATGCAAACAGATCGTAGCGGGGACCATTGAGATACAGCGGCGGGATTGCAGTTCTGAAGCGGAGGAGGGTGGCTAAACGCAAGTAAGAGAGGCCAGATCGTGCAACCGGTTGAAACTCCTTGAGAACTATACAGTGCCCTGCACGCAGTCGAGCTGAGTCCAGAACAGCAAGAACCGGGTTGAATAGACAAGAATTGCGGGTGATATCGCGGTTCGAAGTGGAGGGGGTACCAGAGGCAGGCAGAGACGCAGAGTGTGCGAAAAAAAAAGTGAAACGCGCCGGCGACGAGCGCCGTGCAAGCTGCAGTACATAAGCAAATTGCCATACGGGGAGACCCGCTGGGCCGCTGGTCATCGCTCCAGGCAGCGAGGGGCCGCTCCGGAACGACGTCCAAGATCCCTACCACTACTTATCCTATTTATTGTCGTAATACAACCTSGCCGGTCTCACCATGCTCTCGCTTTCTCGCTCTGKGCCATTCCGCCCCTGTGCTGCTGCTATCGCTCGCGCGCACTCGACAGTYGCCCGCTCTAGTGCCTCCATTGCTTACGTTGATCCGGCGCGTTCGCAASACCCRTCAGTCACRACWACCCCGGAGAACGTCCCGGAAGATGTCAGRGAAGAACTAGAGAGCGCATTGAGAGTAGACCAGGCCGGGGAGCTGGCAGCCAACTGGATATACAARGGGCAGCATGACGTCCTTGGCCGTGATCCAGCCACCGGACCCCTCATCCAGGTGAGWTACCCTCTGATGGGTGTMTATGATTACGTYTGACNACNNMGTGYAGGACATGTGGGACCAGGAGAAGAAACATCTCAYCGTCATGAACAAGCTGCAGCTACAACACCGAGTAAGGCCCACAGTATTATGGGARGTTGCACGRCTMGGMGGATATGGTCTAGGGGCTATCACYGCCYTGATGGGCAGRGAGGCTGCWATGGCGTGTACAGAAGCAGTCGARACTGTCATTGGCGAGCAYTACGACGAGTGAGTCCTTACCYGGGACAATTTGTGGAGRTTCGCTCATGAARACCCTYTYAGTCAACTCAAGGCATTCGAACAGCTGCCTCCAGACCATCCRAGTGTCCCATTGTTGAAGGAAGTGATCAAGGAGTTCAGGGACGATGAGCTTGAACACCTAGACATTGCCGTAGAGAACGATTCGCAGAAAGCACCGGCGCATGCACTTTTGAGCACAGTAGTCGGGGCGGGGTGCAAGGTGGCGATCGAGTTGTGCAAGAGGTTTTGAAGGAGACTCTYGTGGACTGTAGGGAGATGTAATACAGGATACCGTAGTACTYGYAGMGTARACACCAGGCGTATCCAYYGCTCATTCTGACGTCTCCGRTGCGGGAGGGTTGCGAGCGAGGGGCTCGCCTTTGCGCTTGCCTGTCCAGTCCCACTTCATCTRCATGGCAGTGAGCTACGAACKCRTRAGCATGTCAAAAGTGCGTACGTCTTGGCTGTAAGCAATGGTGAATACGGCAGCAGGGAAGACAACCATGCCGAGGATGGATTGCCTYGCTGTCCGCGAGTTGAAGCGGAAGTGCTTGTACACCGCCTCGCGCTACATCCAGGCAATGTTGGAGATGTGGTCGAATACGGAAGAGGAGGAGACGTACCATGGTATTCCATCGCTCGACGGCGGGGTCGGTCTATGACAGTCTCAACGTTGAGCATGGACATCTCCGAGTATGACTGCCAATGTACCTTTGTGTATCCTAGGAATCAAGAGTCTACGTGAGCTACTACACAAAGAGGGAGGGGAGGATGTGCGCACCGTGTCCGGCCATGGTGGAAGGCAATCACAGAGTCGTTGGCTCCCACAAGCGCCCATTCCTCTTCCGCTTACCACCATCATCCTCACTCCCTTCCTTCTCCGCCCCGCCCCTACCTCTGCCTACTGTRCCACAACATGGCGTACAACAGAGAATGGGATCAAGGAAAGGATGCAGACTATGACTCTTGGCAGCCCGCACCCAGAGGGAACACCCACACGCGCGACGAGGATTACTACGGCGACAGCAAACGCAGGAAGTACAACGACGGCGTACGCAGTAGAAATAATGTCTTGGACATCCGTGGTCCTGATCGTGTTGCCCTCAGGGATATGACGCAACCCAGGGATACGACAATTCCGGCTACGACAATCGTCAATCCTACGACCAGGGTTACTACCAGGACGACCGCCACTCAAGAGGTGGACCGCATAACAAGAAACGACTAGTCCCTAGCGAACCCAGTCCTCATGTCATCTTCCTTGGTCTTGACCCAGACTTCACGGAGTCCGACGTGCGTCGTTCYGCTCGCNCTTTCAMGCTTCATANCSGTTCAATGATGGCCGTGCTATTAGATGCAAGCCTACCTCACCAGCAATAGCTGCAGCATCGAGTCGGTCACGATAATCCGAGACAGAACTACAGGCACTTGCCCCTTCGTACTTCCTTTGCATTCAACAGCGCATTGACGTGTTCTTTCTCCCCGCTCGACCTTGCGCCATAATCCACACGCACAACAGGTGTCTCGAAAGGCTTTGGATTCGCCCAGTTCACAAGCACGGAACACGCGCGTGCATTCGTCGACCCACTCTTCCCCTTCATCCAAATACCTCCGCCAGCGTCCCATGGCGCTTCTGCTACGGCAGCCTTCTATCGAGCGCTTGAGGCAGGAAGCCCCGCTCCCCCGGGTGGTCGCCGCGTCAAGATTGACTACTCTTCAAGTGCAGCTCCCAGCGACCGACGGGCGAAGGGACCATTCCAGTCAAACGATGGCACACGAGATATTGGAAATACTCAGGCACCTGTCCTGCTGTTCCGTGGTCTTGACCCATTATCAGGTCCGCAGGCTATCGCCCAGGCCATGAAAGCCTCTGCTGGACCTGGCAAGGAAGGTGCCAGGGGGATGAGACGGATCATCCTGATCAAGGACAAGGTTACAACTGCCAGCTGGGGCTTTGCATTTGTGGAGTTCGTAGACGTGCAGGTATGTGGACTTGCGACTGTAGTACAAGGATAGTATTTACAGCCAGGTATAGTCGGCGTCCGCAGTGCTTGCGGCGACGATGTCTCCGCAGCTGCATCCCAATGGCTTCCGTATCTCTGACCGGCCGGTAGCTGCCTCCTTCGCACATCCATATTCCTTCCAACCGCTGCCAGACTACTCGCTTCGAGATGATGCGTGCCTTGCATCGACGACCAGTCTAGGCGGCGCAGGAGGCATGTGGGTTCGGTACTGGGATGAGGCGTCTACGGCGGCAGTGCTTGAGTTCAAAGTAGAAGAACCCGCGAAGCCTGCTGAATCCACCCCGGCTGTGAAAGAGAAGAAGGAAAAGAAGAAGAAAGGTCTGTGTAAGCTCAAGGATTGCATGAAAGGTATCTCACGCATGGATGGTAGAGCCGAATCCACTGGGGACCACGGTGGAAGCCTCGACGCTGCCTGTTTCTGACAAGCCTGTTACCCTGAACTTCAAGGGCGGGCTGTCTATCAACAAGCCTGGGCAAGCGGGACCTTCAGGCCAGACCAAGAAGGCTGTACCTTTATCCCAAGCCTTCTCCGTGGATGACGGTGCAGAGGGCGAGGCCGATGCTGCAACGACCGAGACGAATGCGACTGAAGATCCGAAGGGTTTGTCTCGTCATGGGAGACAGTTGTGCGTGCGGGTTCACTGACAGGTCACGGCTGCTGTAGTTGCCGCTGCTAAGCGAGTTGCGCCTCTTATTGCGAGCAAGAAGGTCTGTCGCATTGGATATTCGCATACCAGCCCCTTTGCTAATAATGCCTGACCTCAGACCGCGAACAACATCACGAAGTGGAACCAGGTGCAAGATGTTCTACACCACGACGCTCCGCAAGAAGTACCTACACCCGTTCAGCCGGTTAGCACACTCCACTTGACCAAATGCACTGATGTTCATGTCAAACAGATCGAGACCCCTGCGCCTGTCGCTCCTGTAGTTGCGCCGGCCCCAGTCAAGTCAGCGACTCCTCCAGCGGAAACGGAATTCGAGTTCTCGGACACGACCTCGTTGATCTGTTTACTTTGCGCTCGTCAGTTCAAGTCTCTTGATCAGCTGAAGCGACACAACAAGGAGTCCGACCTTCACAAGGTATTTCGGCCACATATGAAGTCACACCCCCCAGAAGTTCTGACACGTCCTCTAGAAAAATTACAAGGATGCCGCTCTACGCGAGGTTGCACGCGAGAAGGTTCGCGCCGCACGAGCCAAGGCAGATCAAACCCAACAGCCCAAATATCGCGATCGTGCTTCGGAACGGCGTGTCATGCACAATCAGCCGGACGTTCCCCGTCCTCTCCCTAGCGAGCGTCCTGCGCCGAAACGCAAGTCTGAAGGGCCTCGTCCTCCGTCGCCTCCGCCACCCCCACCGGTCAACCCCGGCAAGGACGACAACAATGTGGGCAACAAGCTGTTGAAAATGATGGGCTGGAAGGAAGGCCAGGGCCTCGGCACTAGTGGGGAAGGAAGAGTGGACCCTATGTGAGTATTCTCGTGGAACAGTAGCATGAGTTTGCATTGCTAACATCAACATCTATAGTGAAACCGCAGTCTATGCAGCAGGAGTTGGATTGGGCGCCGCTAAGGCGAAGGATATTTCTAAGATTGCTACAGACTACTCTGGATATGTAAACTTGGTTAAGGATGCGGTGAGTGATCCTTTGCTTGAGTCGTTCGGAGAGCTGCAAGTCTGACACGCTCATTGTTAGGCTCGGGAGCGTTATGGCAACTGAGTCGCCATTCCGATCTTATTTTGCTCTGAGCTATCGACTGCCTTAGTGTACTTTCGTCCCTCGCCTTGCGCTTAAGTGTATATGATATAATCTGCCGTCCACATCCGTCAATGTCAAATCGTCGACAATATGATACATCCGCTCTGTTCTGCTTAATGTCTACAACCCGACCCAAGTGAATTCCCGCTCCAAGGTAAACTGCCCCTCCAACACAATGTCTTGGCTGCTCTTCCCGACGTGTATGCCATAAGTACCGGGGGCCGCTTTCCACTGTTGGCCGCGTGCATCCCAAAACGATACGGCATACTTATCCAGGGCCACCGTCACTGTCTTGCTCTGGCTAGGGTTTAGATCCCGCAATTTGGCGAACGCGCGGAGCTGCAGCCTGGGTGTGGTGAGTCCGACGTCGGGGAGGGAGACGTACACCTGCACGACTTCGGAACCGGCGATTGTGCCGGTGTTGGTGACTGTGACCTGCACCTCGGCTTTGAAGTTGTCGGCCGACGATACGCTAGTGGCGGTTGGCTGGATGTAGAGGTCCGAGAACGAGAACGTAGTGTAGGACAAACCGTGGCTGCAAACAAATTTTGTTGAGTATGACCAGTCCGGATATTACTGAGAAAAGATTCACATACCCGAAGGGGAAGAGCGGCTTCACGCCTCGCGCCTCGTAGCCCTTGTATCCGACGAAGAGGTCCTCGCGGTAGTGGATCTGCCCGTTTTCGCTCTTGAAGTTCGGGTAGGCGGGGATATCTTGCACGCGCACGGGGAGCGTGAGCGGGAGGCGGCCGCTGGGGTTGATCGCGCCGAAGAGAACGTCGGCGAGCGCGTTTCCGACTTCGTTTCCTGAGTACCATGCTTGGATGATCCCGTTGACTTGGTGGACCCATGGCATAGAGACGGCGGAGCCCTAGGAGTGGTTTGGGTCAATTTGTGAACTGGATGAGGAAGAGGATCTGTGGGAAGGCTCACTGCTTGGATGCAGACGACGGTGTTGGGGTTTGCCTTTGCGACGCGTGCGATCAGCTCATTCTGTCTTCCAGGCATGTCCAGAGTCGGACGGTCGAAGCCTTCACTCTCCCAGTCGGGGGAGAGGCCGGCGACGATGATGGCGACGTCTGAAGCTGCAGCAAGTGTCTCCGCTGCGGCCATAGCCTCCTCCGGATCGATCTTCTCGCAGCCTCCCAGACGCTATTGGACGATATGTCCACGGGTGTGAGGGTCCTGATGTAGCTACCAGTACGAGTGCATGCACGTACCACACCGCGCATCAGCGCGGGCTGAGAACGGTCAGCCTCGGGACCCTCCGGCGGCTTCGTGTTGGTGTATTCAACGAGGATGTCGACGGGCTTGCCGGCGGTCAGAGAGATAGTGCCCATCTCCTCCACGGTACCTTGTCTATCGACGCATCAGGTCAGTTGAGGACCGCCCCAACAGCAGCGTCGAACATACCCATAGAAAAAGTCTCCTGGCCTCTGCTTCGTCCAGTTGTCAATCGTTAGCTTTCCGTCGACGAATAACTTCGCTCTCCCAGCGACAGTCAAGCCGAGCTCGTACTCCGCCGTCTTGTCCATCGTCAAGCTCCCGCGAAGCTTTATGGTCCACGTCTCTGTCAAGCCCTTCGGCAGGAAGTCGTTCAGCTTCACGCGGGTGTCCTGCAGGATGAAGTCGGCAACGGAGTCGCCCGTGGGGTTGCCAGATTCGTCGTGATTGTAGAATGAGCAGAGCCATCCGGGCTCCCCTGTCGGCGTCTTCAGATAGGTTTCTAATGTCGGGGAGTACTTGAACGCTGCAGAAGCATCTCGGTCATCGCACGGATTGGTGTTCCGGAGGAGAATGCTTACAGTAGCAGCCAACAGCGTAATCGAACTCGATCCCCTTGGGTGCGTTCTCGGTGATGCCTACATATGGTGTGACGATGTAGCTCGCTTTGAGAGCTGCAGACCCGCCACCCGAGATGATTCTGTCCTTCATGTTTGGGCCGATCAGAGCCACCCGCTTTACCTTCTCGCTTGGCTTTACAGGCAACACGTTTTCTTCGTTCTTTAGTACGACCATGCCCTCCGCAGCGAGACGTCTGCAGAAGACTCGGCCTTCAGGCGTGTCACGGGTGCGCTCCTGGCCGTCGCCGAAGACAACGTCCGGGTTGCGACGTGCCTGACGCTGCACGAAGGAGAGGATGTCTGTCGCACGCTCGTCCAACATCGACGGCAGGACCTTCTGGCATGAGAGCATGTGGTTGATGAGGAGCGGTGTCCGCCAGCGCGGAGGGCCGGGCATCTCGAGGTCCAATCCGGCGTTGATCGCGAGGTCAACGCTGTAGGTTCCAAACCTGTTTGAGGAAAGAGAAGTAGAGTGATGAGTCTCGGAACGGGTTCGGAGTCATAGAACCGCAACGAACCAGTCGCTGATTACGATGCCGTCGAAGCCCCATTCCTTCCGCAAAATATCCTTCAGAAGCGTCGGGTTCTCTGCGCAGTGAACGCCGTTGATTCTTCCGTAGCTGTGAATACGGAGCTGAGCTATAACAAGGAAGGATGTGTTCGCACATCACTCACGATGTCATAAATGCCCAAGGGCGGGCCTTCTTCTGCGCTAGCATGAACCTAGCAAGACAAGCCGCCGGTAGATAGCAGGCGTTTGTAAAGTGCGAAGGAAAATCAGTAGCAACATGCGCACGGGTACAGATAGACTTCGCGCAAGGCACGCTCAGACATGACAGATTCGACAGCGGTCCGTTCATGCTCTTGGTCGTTGGCGACGAAGTGCTTGATCGTCGAAGCAACGCCCTGGGATTGGAGACCGTTCACGTATGCAGCGGCCATAATTCCTAAGTCGTTACACGGTGACTATTGAGCAAAGCGTGATAGGGAGTTTTGGGGTTCCCGCGTACCTGATAAATGAGGGTCTTCGGAGAACGACTCAAACGCTCGTCCTCCAAGAGGGTTGCGCTGTATGTTACATGTCGGAGCGAGGAGAATCACCGAGGACTTAATCTTGGCCTCTTCTCCCAAGAATTTGCCGACCTCAAATACTAGATCGGGATCGAACGTCGAGGCCATAGAGGTCTCACACTGCAAGACGACGTCAGTAAATCCAAATGATGAGGGACCGGTGGTATGAACGTACCGGCAAGCACTGGGCAGGGGTAGAGACAAAGTGTGACGATCCTCTGACTCCCTGCAACATTGTGGGGAAATTAGCGGATGGATCGCTCCAGATGTCGTATTTAACGAACGTTTGGGCCGTCACTCATGCGAACGGCAGGTATACCGAGCCGCTCTATAGCATTGGTATTCCACCAGTTGGGGCCGCTGAGGAGTTTAATCTTCTCATCGGTGGTCAGCTTCTGCACTAGGTCAGGAATCGACGCCTCCAAAAACGCGTTAGACATGGCTTGCGCTACGTTGTGGGCTCAGCAGCAACGAGGCGATGGTGCAGGGGAGACAGCGATAGCTCTTATGGGTGGGGGCCCAGATGCGATGTGAACTGAGGTTTAAATAGTGAGCGTAAGTGCGGAGAAACCTCGGATGCGCCTATAATCATCAAACACAAGAGAGCAAATGACGCACCTAGGTTTGTCGCATCTGCATGTGCCCACGGCTTGCGCTTCTCCTTGCTAATGCACAGGTACAAGGTTGGTTTTGTTTTCCCGCTATAGATACCTTGAGCAGCCGCCGCGGACTTCGTACGAGAAGTATAGTGCTGTGCTTTGTAAGGCGGGGAATTGAGACGCATCGGCGCGCGGCACGCTTGGTGTCGGCAGACACGGGGAGCTTGAGCGTACCTTTTGCGAGTGATGTGGATGGCGAATGCATTGCACGTCGGTCATTTAGCAGGAAAAACCAGTCATGAGATGAGAATGGGGTTGTCAATCATAGCAGCTCGGAATCCTGGCAGGTTGGGGTGCCGGGTGCGAGCACTCCCTGCCATATCGTGGACGGCAGACTGGTTGTATGTAGTTCTTGATGATAGCATATTCACAATTTGCGTCAGGATCCTCGAAAGAGATGGTGACTGTTTCTAACTTTCTGTGTTAATGGGCGCCTAGGTGTAGTAGTCTTACCACAAGCGCCAAAGAGCAGAACGATCTCGATCGCTCGGCGACGGCCGAAAGAAATAGCATTCGAGCATCGTCCTGAACGTTCAACGACATCGTCCAGACCAGGATCCAGAGGAAATCAGAGTATAAGATACAGCTTGTACCGCTTCATTCGCCAATTTCTCCTCTGCACATCTCACAGCGATACCCATCATGTCTTCCGACGACGTCCCCGTGAACCTAGCGGTCCCCAAGACCGACGCAACCCTCACCGTCAGGGTGATCAAATCGTTTGAGTACCGTACGGAGAAGAGTCTCATCCTGCACCATGTGAATCTCGAAACTACAACCGTCGGCCAACTGAAGGAGACGGTACGGCAAGGTAAAGATTGACGTCATCTCACGTATATCTTCAGCGTTACAAACCCTGGCTGTCTGTTGTAGCAATACAGACTCAACCTGCTTGGAAGCCGTACCGCAACGTGACCCTTGGTTAGTCTTTTTATTGCCACTCTGTAGCGACAAGAATGCTCACAGATTGTGCGCAGATACAATTAAATTGTACACAAAGGCCCACGGTGCTAAGGTCAGTATGCACCGCATGCATGGGAGAGAGACTGTTACGAAGATTTGCTTCCGCCAGACAACAAACCTCATCATCAACCTCGATCATGACGAGTGGATATTCGAGGATGACTCGAAGACTCTTGCAGAGATGGGACTCGGTAGGATTCGCGATCCCTATACGATTCGAACCGGAAATGATCTCACCGTTTTGTCGACAGAGAACGAGTCAGAAGTGAGCTTCTTCAACCGTCAATTGTACGAGGACTTCAAGCAACACCCCGATGTGAGTCCCTTTCGCTCTACGAACACCGGTACAGCATGTTGATCTTTGTGACAGACCAAGTGGTAGCACTGGCATCCGATTTAAGGGTCGAATATTCAATACTCGCGAGCGTGAACTTGAGCAGATACCGGACCAACTTGTACTACTGTAATCTCTGGCAGCCTTGCTGTAGTTTTCGGATTGCTTCCCCTGTACTGTATCCACCGTATAGCATAGTATCCATAAGTCCACAGCTCTAGAACCGTTTGCAGACCCTGGTCTAGCTTGGTGTGCCCCCAACTTGCTGGAGCAGGACGTGACTTTGAACGCGTGACGAGACGCGACTTTGGTGAACGCGACACCAAAGACGCGCGCCGCCGATGCCCAGCCTCCATACTTGCTCTTCGGCCTCCATAATTTGTTCCACCTTGGCCTGCACAACGCACTCCTCATGGAGGCCCAACGCGAAGACCTCCCCCGCATCTCTGTCGAGACTCTAGATGACTGGCGGCGCATCAAGCGCAACTACACCATCGCTGCACTTACAGCCCTCGACGAACAGCTGAGTGGCAGCAGCTCCACTGAGGACCGAGAAGCCCTGCTTGCGCACCTGCACCGTGTGTGTTTTGATCAGTTCGCGCGGAGTGTGGAAAGGTGCTCATGAATCTTGGACCTCACTAGTTCATCGACAAGACGTTCGAAATGGCAAGGCCGAACGTAAGGGTCAACGGCCAGAACCTGGAGGAAATCAACGAGGATGAGGAAGGTGCGTAGTTGCACTCCAACCTTCGTGGCTGCTACAACGAGGATATTAATGGTTCTGTCTGTACGTATTCCTCAGATATGGAACCGTTCGACGAGGGCTTCGATAGGCACATTTGGTCTCTGTCCGACCAAAGCCTCAGGTGGGACTTGCAGATCGCAAAGGAACGGCGCACAAAGCCGGAGGAGATTGAGAAGCAGATGCGCGAACTGCTCGCCAGTCAAGCTGAACTCGACGCCGAGGAGGCAGCAGCAATGGCGGAGGTCGCCGAAGAGAATGTGCAGGTCGAGGAAGATCGTACGTTTCCTTTCCCTTGGCTTCATCGGTGTACTGTATTTTTGAACGGAATGGTTCATAGTTCCTGCAGAAATGCACCAGCGCATAGAAGACATTGCCTCGCAAACGTTCGCCATCGTCGAGGAGTTGAAGCAGGTCCGTATAATTGAACTCTTTTGAAGTCCATCATTCTGATAGGCTGCTCTCAGGCCGTACCCGTACAGCTAGAACGTTCTGAGCGCGTGAAGACTGTAGCAGCAGAGATCAACAACTTGAAGTTGTGAGACTGAGCGCGATACCCCGACTGTAGCCGTACTTTCCTCTCTTGTGAAGCTCTAATGTACTATATAGTGACCTCATCATGACGGAGCGGAGAACATCACTCAGAGTAAGATACAAGCACAGAAAACAGAGAAAATATAAAAGCATCGGGAGACTCGTACACCGCCTACTACACATCTGGAGACTATGAGCCGCGGTAACCACCACGGCCGCCGCCGCGACCACCACCGAAGCCGCCACGCCCTCTCCGGCGCACCTCCACCACGACCACCACTGAAACCACCACCGAAACCACCGCGCCCTCTTGGTGCACCTCCGCCACCGGACGCTGCTCGAAGCCCCCACGTCCTCGTGGTGCGCCCCGGGGGCCACCGCGCCCAGCGCCACGGCCACCACCGCGACCGCCAGCCCCGCGAGGCTTTTTCACACCTGGATGGAAGCTGAACAACGCAGGAGACAATCACAACGTTATTGAGACTTACCGCCTGCCGCCTTTGGCTTGGGCAGGAATCGTTCGAGCGGGAGGAGCTTGTCGCCGCCAATGTACACTTTGTCACCCTTCTTGAAGGAGCTCGCGACCATGCCCTCGCCCATCTTCACAGAGAAGTAGACCTCGTTGATGGGACCGAGGATCTCGTCCACGCGACCGATGACAGACTTATTTTGAAGGTAGATGGGGGCGTTGAAGTAGGGGACCTTGTCGGGCATGACAGATTGGCAGAGCATTTCGTCTTCTACTGCGTGGATGAAGGTGCCCATTTCTGTTTGGCGGTTAGGTGCTGGAGGGGGCGCTAGAGATATGTCTACATACCAAGGACAGTATCGGGAGGGCCCTGATCCCTCTGCGTGAATCCTCCTCGGCCACCACCGCGAGCTGAGCATGTGTAATTTTATCAGCTACAAGAGAAAGGCATTAGCAGTCATTGGACGTACGTCCGCCGCGACCACCACCAAATCCTCTTCCGCCCCTGCTCATATTTCACAAAGTTTCCTCGGCCGAGTAGCGAGTTAATTCAATATAGACCAGCAGCGCACACCCAGGGCTGCTGTAGAGACGGGGCCGGCGCGGAGAGAGAGCGGGCGGGAGGGAAAAGCGAGAGAGAAACACGAGCGTCGGATTCGAGCGTCGAAGTGGACGAGCGTGAAAAAGAGAGCAGCACCGGCGCTTGTTTGGCACTCTCTGTCCGGGATGCCTTTCTTGTTCCAGCGTCCCCCCGCCGCTCCCGCCTACCCCGCATTCCACGACCCTCCCGCCCTCCGCCCCCGACGTCGCGCGCGTACCGGAACATACATGGAACGCTCTAAGGCTGCCCGCACAGGAGAGAGTCGCGCTCGCGATCGCGCGCAATGCGGGGGACAGCGCGGATAGCGCTTCCGGACTGCCGTCCATCACCTGCTGGGGTGTGCTGGACCGGGATGTGAGTCCACTACGCATACATTGTTAGTGAATGTCGGAAAGAGTAACGAAGGAGAACAGGTCAAAGATGTATCCGTTCCGAGGCGTTGGCAGATTGAGTACCCCAAGATATTCCCGCTCGGTCAAGCTAGTGCAAGTATCGCAGGTCCTACCCACTCTGTCGCCGCCGTTCAGCCTGTCGTACTCTCTGAAGTAATATTCGCGGCTCTCTCGGACGAGGCATACTCTTGTACTTCAGCGGACGCCGGTATATTTGAAGAGTGGCTTCTCGCCAGTGACCTAGTATTTCGCGAAGGGGCTACCTACACATGGGCGCGCGGAGTGGATGGATCATCAGTATCGCTGTCGCCTTCGCTGCAGTACAGGCTAGTCATGACCGCTCCGGTGCGGCAAGGTGTGCTCGAGCGCGGGGTTACGAAGGTCTACGTCTCGGCTCCTGCAGCGGGGGAAGAGGCCACCTCGGAAGAGAATATCCCGACTATCCCGGATGGCGACCTGGATGGTCAGTTGGAGCCTGATGCCTCCGACTCTGAGGCAGGCGAATTCGAGATCGGAGAGGATTTCCTTGCTGGGTCTGTCTTGCGCACACTCAGCCTCACTAGTCCACCTGGTACCCCTCCGAATGGCGCTCTACCTAACGGCGTCACAAATGGGGCGACGCACACAAACACCGGTCTGCACCTAGCTCAACCAGAACGGACATACAAAGCTCATCCTCTGCAGAGACGTATATCTGCCCTTGAGGATGAGTGCGCTGTTTACGTTCGCACCTCAGAACTCAGCCGCATCGGCGTCCTGGATGGAGACTGGGTATGTTATAATGTGCATAGTTCTACGGGGTGTTTTGGGGCTGAGGTGAAGTCAGGCTGTCATCAGATCGGACAAGGAGACTAACTTCCGTCTCGCTCGTGTGCACGCGCGAGACGATGTTGCGACTAACGCGTAAGCTCAACTTACTTGCGACGGATCCAGGCAAACGCTGACAGCTTACAGCGGGCTGTATCTATCGCCGCAGCTCCTTCACAACCTCCAGTCTCAGGCAGGACTGAATTGGAATCACGATATTTGCATTCGCCCAAGCCCCTTCGGCTCGCGACGACCGACTATACCTACCGCGAAGACTGTTACGATCGCTCGCGTCGCATCTGCGTTCTCGACGGACCGAACATACCAGCCTTTGTTCCTGCAGGCGCTTCAAAGCTACTTCAAGGATACTACCCGGCTTGTGAAGCAAGGAGATGTCATAGCGGTTGGCATCAATACCGACGACGTCTTAAGGCGTTATAATGCCTCTGAAGAAGAGGATACAGAAGAGGGTCAGGAAGATCTTGATTTAGAGTCAGTACCAATCCTCAAATTTGCGCGGCTTGGCTAATGTTTGTGTATAGCATCAATCCATCAGGCGAGCACAACGAGCTGGTATACTTCCTCGTTACGAACGTCGAACATAGTGTTCCGTCCCGCTTGGGTGACGTTTCCTCGCCGGATATGTACGTTGGCGCCACAGTAGGCGAGCTGGGATGTTGGGTAGACCCGTCCGCCACTCGCATGGTACAGACTGGCATCGAACACTCCCGTGTCCCTGACATGGCACGATATCTTAGCATCAGTATGTCACACACTGAAATCGGACTGGGATACCCTATCTAACGATCAAATACAGCTCAAAGAGTGCTACCTCCTGAAGACGTTATTCCCGACCAGGATACGGCGTTCGGGAAGCTGCTCGCTCTTGCGTCAGCGGCTCTCAACCGTCGTGCAGTAGACTATCACCTACAGCTCTCCATCCTCCTGCAGGGCCCCCGCGGATGCGGGAAGGCCACAACGGCTACTTGGGTTGCGCAACGATTGGGTATCCATCTCCTGGAGGTAGTTTATCATTACATTTTCGGCTTCCATATTCTCGCTGACAGGCAGTAAGGTCGACTGCTATGATGTGATCGGTGACACAGACGCCAAGACGGAAGGCACCCTACAAGCACGATTTGAACGAGCAGCGTCATGCTCTCCGTGTATACTGCTTCTTAGGCATATTGACGCTTTCGCTCAAAGTACACAGGCTCTTGAACCTGGCAAAGGTTAGTATCCTCAAAAACGAGAAATAATGCCCGTTACTAACAAGCCGGACAGAGCCTGCTGTCGGAGAAGTACTACGAGATTGCATCGCAGGCCTCCAGCCGTCATGGAACTTGACAGGTTTTCCTGTGTTGCTGTTCGGGACAACAGACAGCCACGAACGAGTCCCCCCCCAAGATCCTCTCCTGCTTCAAGCATGAAGTTGTCTTTGAGGCACCTGGCGAAACAGAGCGGCATGCCATCTTACTCTCAGCATTGGCCAATTGTACCCTCGCACCCGATGTGTCAGTGAAGGACTTGGCGGTGCAGACGGCAGCACTCGTTGCCGCAGACCTTGTGGACCTCGTGAACCGCGCCAAAGCGGCGGCCATTCAGCGATCCTTGGACTCTTCGTATGTGCTTTCATGTTGCTCGTTTGGCGTGAACTAACCCGGTCATATAGTAGCAGCGATGCATACAGTGTCTTCTATTCCGGTGTCCCATTGACGGCAGCCGACTTTGACCTGGCATTGGGTAAGGCGAGAGCGTCCTATTCGGAGAGCATCGGCGCGCCGAAGATACCCTCGGTCTCCTGGGACGATGTTGGTGGCCTGGCGCATGTTAAGGCCGATATATTGGATACCATTCAGCTTCCGCTTGAGCATCCTGAGCTCTTTGCAGACGGACTGAAGCAACGATCAGGTTAGTGCTACGAAGATTCGTACTCGACTTTCCTGATACGACCGATTTACAGGTGTCTTGCTCTATGGCCCTCCTGGGACCGGAAAGACGCTGATCGCCAAAGCCGTCGCGACCTCGTGCGCTCTTAACTTCTTCTCCGTCAAAGGCCCCGAGCTGCTCAACATGTACATCGGCGAGTCCGAGGCGAACGTCCGCCGCGTGTTCCAGCGGGCGCGCGACGCCCGGCCGTGTGTCATCTTCTTCGACGAGCTTGACTCGGTCGCGCCCAAGCGTGGAAACCACGGCGATTCTGGAGGCGTYATGGACCGGATCGTCAGTCAATTGCTGGCTGAGCTGGATGGYCTGTCCGGTGGGAAGGCGGGTGCGGACGTGTTCGTCATCGGAGCGACSAACAGGCCTGATCTGCTTGACCCTGCACTGCTCCGACCGGGAAGGTAAGAWATGRATGTGGTGGTGGGAAGTGATTRGTTATGCTGATATGTGTGGTTTGACGTAGATTCGACCGCATGCTGTATCTAGGCGTCAGCACAACGCACGAAGCACAGCTCAACATCCTCCAGGCACTCACGCGCAAGTTCCGCCTCCATCCAGATCTGAAGCTGGAGCGCGTCGCGGAGCAGTGCCCGTTCCACTACACCGGCGCCGACTTTTACGCGCTCTGCGCGGACGCACTCCTCAAAGCCATGTCGCGTAAGGCGGAAGAGCTCGAAGCGACGATCGGTAAGCCATTTTTCCTTCCTTGTACATGTTGCAGCTTCAGCGTCTCAAGCCGCTCATATATGCTCCCTCCAGCAAAATGGAACGCGGACCCCCCTCCCAACTCGCCCCACCCGCTCCCAATGACGCCGCAGTACTATCTGGGCGAGCTTGCGACGCCCGCGGAGACGGAGGTGCTGGTGTCTGAGGAGGACTTCAATGCGGCGCTGCGTGAGCTCGTGCCGAGTGTGAGCCAGGCGGAGATGGAGCACTATGCGCGCATACAGCAGCGGTTCTCTAATCAGTCGTTGGGCGATGGTGGGAAGGACAAGGGGAACTTGGGGAAGGGGGCGGATAAGGGCAAGGGGAAAGATACGGGCAAAGGCAAGGGGAAACAGCGTGCGTAGAGTGGATAACCGTTGGTTGTGTGCTACACCCGTATAATGCCAAAGTTGGGATAACTGCGCGCAGGACGCATCGCATGCTCGGGCCATATAAATATACCTCTGCATGACAGCACGCCGTATCCTAGGGGATTGAATAGCATATGGGACCGTCCACAAGTTGCACTGTTGCGTGCGCTACATCACCTTATGAGTTCACTTAAGTATCTTCCTATGATCGGACTCGACTCCCTTGAGATGCTCGACGAAACATACAAGTAGTGACAAACAGCTTGTAACGTACACGTCCATTACAGAATATCTGGAGCGTGGCATGGTAGTAGTAGCAGGTGGCAATCTGGTATCTAAACGCACTGAAACTATCTCTACATCCTCCGTACGGTAACAACAGCATGCACCGGTGCATCGGTATCTACTTGTGGTGGAATAGGTTCGTTCATTCATTCACGGGCGGTATTATTCAGAACCAGCGGCTGGGCTTGAGGCCGATCCGGTCGAGCATGCCTCTTAGCGATTGAGGGACGAGCGCGCCAAGCGCGGTGGTGGACTGGAGCTTGATGGGCTTGCCGAGCACTTCGAGACTGCAGAGACGCGTTGAATTGGTGCAGTGCACGTATTGAAGGTGTGCGAGACTTACTGGTATGCGGGCTTGCCGTCGATCATGATTTCGACTCGTACAACAGGATGGGCATAGTCTCGTGTATCGACCTCTATCGTCGACCTGAGGGCGGTTCCGTTAGACCGAGAGGATATGATAGACGGCTGGTTGGACGCACCACTTGTAGTTGCCCTCAGCAATATACTTAAGCACCTTCTCTCGCGGGACCTCCTCGACGTGCTTCACGACTTCCATGTTTCCGTCCTCCTTGATGATGACCTCTTCCCTCGTCCGGTTCACGACTTCCTCGCTGCGAGGTTTCAGCGTCCGGATGAACGGCACGTAGAACATGCTCATCGGGCTCGTCGACACCTCGAGCACGTTATGGCCGCCGTCGCCCGCGGCGAACTCGATTGCAGCGAATTCGTGGCGGTCGCCCGAGAGCACGATCACGTTCGGAACTGACTGGAACGCGCTGAGGAGCGCGCTCTTCTCGTATGGGAAAGCTGCCCAAGTGTCTTCGAGCGCTTCGTACGTCCAGAGTGCGGTGAACGGCACGGAAGAGACGACGAACTTGAACACAGCGGTATTGTTGACCTGTGTCGATACGGATTGAGTACTAGGGTAGTGACAACGATGTTTGGATTATGCGAACCTTGCCGAGCCAGTTGTAGAGCGCGGTCAGCTGCTTGTCGCCGAGCATGGTGTGGCTGGAGGGTTCGTCCGAGAAGATGTCCGAGCGGTACTTGCGCGTGTCCATTACAAAGAACGCAGCGTCCCCATAGCGGAAATCATAGTAGTACTGTCCCTCTTCGATGGGGTCATAGTTGGCATCTGCATTGTATAGCTCGAACGCGTTCGTCGCGTTAGGATAAGGTGGGAGAGAGCTGTTGCCCAGACCAGCGTAGTTGTTGATTATCTAGCGAAGAGTGTCAGTACTTTGCATGGATACGAACGGGATCCGAAGTACGTACTTCATGATCGTCGTAGGTGTGAATGATTGCTGATGGGAAGAAAGCTTCTCAGTAGCTTGTCTGGATGATTGGCTTCGGATGCACTCACGGAGCCGTTCATAGACCTTACGGAAGCTGGGGCTATTGTAGTTGCGGCGGTAGAGGCGTCTGTACGCTTCCGCATCATCACCGAAGTATATTGGTACATCGGCATAGATGAAGTCGCCCATGAAGACCATGAACGCCGTCGGAGGCACTGACTTCTCAGGTGCGGGTACCGCAGTGGTAATGTTCGCAGGGGCCGTCACATTCTCGGCAGATGTGTCATTGACTGATTGAATCACCGGCGAAGTCGACATGGACATATCCTCATCCGAGATGTTCTGTGCGACTGCAGATGAAGGCGCTGTGCTGTGTGGCTTAGAAGGCCAGAGATAGTCAGTGAGGAGGTCGAGACCTTTGATTCTCCGTCCCTGCAACGGCATGTATGGGAAGTTGGGAGTCATGCAAGACGACGCGATGAAGCGGTAGTGAGAACCGCTATGGAGGCGCGGGTCCGGAGCAGTATGGAACTGGATCGGCGTTGTAGGGTAGGGAAGCGCAGTGCTGTTAAGGTCTTCAAACCGGTCTACGAGTGCGTCATTGGTTAGCTAGGATGTCGCTCAAAGAGGTCATCGAACTCACATTCATATGATGTACTAGGCCATAAACCCCGCAAACTGACGCTCTGCACCCAGTCACGCTCGGCAGTCAAGTTCGCGATGGGTCCTTCTCTCCAAGGGGTTTCGGAGTCGTTCTTGCCATCGGCTTGCCGCCATACGACGCGAACGAGGTTCTCTGTGGAGTTTGCTGCGGGGTAACGGACCACGATCTTGACTGCGTCAGGGTATAGGGCGCCGACGCGCGTGTAGACGACGTCTGACGCGGAGTCAAAGTACGGGTAGAAGACGAACTCTACGGCAGCAAGTAGGAGCAAAGTATTGATGACAAAGTTGGTCGTACGAAGGGCACGGATGGGAGAAGGGACGGAGAAGATGATGGCGGACAAGGCGGACTTGAGCTGCGAAGGTGTATGTGAGAGATGGAATGGTGCGAGATGGGAACGAGACTCACTGTCGGAGGTTCGACAACAGGAATGATGGTTGTCGTCTCCTGAACAGCGACGTCTGTGACTACATGACCGTTCCGTTCCGACTTTTCTTGTTCTATCGCGACGACCTCCTCTTTGACTGCAATGACTTGGGAGAAGGCGGGGGCGCCGAAGTAGGAGGCGAGGGCGTAGCCGAGGTATAGGACGGGTATAACATATTTTGCTTTGGATACAGGGGCCTGCGAGGAGAGCGGTGAGCAGAGGCGGGAGGGAGAGGCATGTAAGGCGCACCACTTGGAGGAAGAGATAGACTACAATGCGGTATAATGTAGAAAGGGCTGAGCTAGCGATGGCCAGAGAGGCCGCCATTGCGAGAGGAAGTGTATGCGAGTGTGTCGCCGCCGTTGTCGCTGTCGTGGTCGTCGTGGGTGTCGTCGTGAGAGGGAGAGGGATATGTTTTTGAATTTGTGGAGGAGGAGTGATGTCAAGGAGCGTGTTCGCGTGCGCCTTCCATTCTGGGCCATGCCCATTGCAGTCTGCTAACAACACCAACAATCCTCTCGTCCCGACCTCCATCTCTCTCCCCGTCGCTCGTTCTGCTAGGCCGCACGACCGCCCATGCGTCTCTGAACGACCCGTCGTGTCTATCCCACCACACTTGTATCTTATTCTTTCTCTGGTCTGACCCGTCTCGCGCGCCCCGTTCTCAACCACTTCCGGGCGCCCTCAGGCTCAAGCCCGCTGCTGTACTTCCAGCATGGACACCCTCTTCGGCAAACGGAAAAACAGACCCCGCCAGGCCTCCATCATTGCTCAGGATGCTGCCGACCGCGGTCTTCGCCCTCTCTCGAGTGCTTCTGTCGCCACTACTCGTTCAGATACTACCCGCAGCTCCAGACAGACTCCCTCTATCTCCCCATTTGAGCCCCACCATCACCACCTATCAAATCTATACAAGCACGCTCCAAACGAAGAGTTCTCCTTCCCCCGCCCCGAGAATGACGAAGAAATCGAGATGCTCTTCGAGAACATCATGCGCATGCGTGGTCTAGAGGACATTCCTCACCTCAGCATAGACCAGAAGTGGCACATCGTCTATAACGACGAGCAGATGCGCTGGGTAGACGAGCGTAGGAGAGAAGAACAATCTCGCAAGCAGAACGAAACTGGCCAAGCCGCCGCCTTCATAGAGGGCACACCAGAGTGGTACATCAAGAAGTTCATGGACAGAACGATCACTCCCAAGCAGGCCTCTAGCCTCCAGGTCTCTCTCCGTAGCAAGGAAATGAGGTGTGTACAGAGCATCTAGCTACCGTACAATGTGGCTTACAACCATACTTAGTTGGTTCCGGCACTTTGTGACCATGCAAGGAACATCTGTGCTCGGACAGGCCTTGCAGAATATTAGTCGTAAAGGCGTTCAGAGGTACGTTCGGCATAGCCACACCACCGGTCATCGCCTGTCAAATCAGAGACGCCTCTCCCGCCGCTCTTCACTCGCGGTCTATCGTACTCGTCATGTATACGGGAGCTGGTTTGTGCTCGCAAACGTGTACTAATGCCGAAGCGCGGGAGAAGACACGGGAGGGGCGATGACCGATGGGCTGCATTGGCTAGGCCTACCCTCAGGTTGACTAACTTTTGATCGCAGACGCAAAGATGACATCGAGCTCGAATACGAGATTGCGAAATGTCTCAAGCAGATTCTCAATCACCAGGCATGCTCCCTCGTGCACCCATGCTCGAAGCTATACTGACATCGCGTGCAGTTCGCCGCCAATGACGCGCTTAACCACCCGATGATCTTGACGCAAATAGCGTCGGCCCTGAACACGCCTAACCTTCCCACTAGAAAGCTCTTGCTTGACCTTCTCTGCTTCTTAGAGTACTACAACGATGGCCAGTGCCATAACCTGGTCATTAGTGCCCTAGAGGCCCTCAGCTCCGCCAATAATGAAGCGGGAAACCCGTATGCGTTCTGGTTCAAGTCCCTCGAGAGTGCCCTTGCAGGTAGGGGCAAGATGGGCACCCTTGTCGGAGCAAGCGACGAGGTCAAGCGGCATGGCGGCGTCGATCCTTCCCTCAACGACTATACAGTACGTTCTGGGCTACGGAGCCCTGTAGAGCTCGAAGTAGCTGATCTCTTCTTCAGCTTTCCAACATTATATTCATCAACGCTATCATGGTCAACATCGACGATGTGGATATCCGAGTGCACCATCGTGCGCAGATGGACGCAGCTGGCCTACAGCGCATCATCGCGCACTGTCGGACTTTTGGCGTCGCGGTCATCGACAAGCAGCTGCAAATCCTGCAGAACATGATTGACGACGACGAAGCCAAGATCAAGGAGCGAATCGACCAGGAGATCCTCCGCGACCTGGCCAACCCCGAAGACGTCTATAACGCACTCCGTGCCAAGACATCGGACACCAAGGCTAAGGACCACTTTCTGTCCATCCTACAGCATATGCTCCTAATTCGCGAGGAAGGACCGGCTCTCGCTCATTACTTTCAACTTATTGACTCACTCGTTGCGGATGTCGTCCTTGACAAGAAGCTCGTCGGTGCAGAGCAGCGTCTTGGTCACTCCGTCGAACGCATCATTGCACATTTCAATGAGGCAGATCGTCATCAGCACCTTGAAGACGAGCTCGCGAAGGCAAACGCTGCGGCGCTTCGCTACCGGCTCGAGAAGGAAGCACTCGAGGAGGAAGTTGCGCAAGGCGAGGGTGGACTTGTGGGCTCGCTCAAGAGTAAAGTTGCACGGCTGGAAGAGAAGCTCGCGATTTCGCGCGAGAACACGCTCAAGTTGCAGGGCCAGTTAGAGACGCAGAAGGCAGGCTACGAGGAGCAAATCGCCCAGCTGGAGGCTCAGATCATGGAGTTGTTCCGCATGCTCAAGGAGGTCAGCCGAGGTGTCGGCAAGATCATTGACCACGCCAACGCGGGTGGCATGGATCGCAAGACGCTCATTGAGACGCTGGAGAAACACTTCCAGCGCGACAAGACGATCAGCATCCTTGAGGGTCGGCGGAAGCCTGCGAATGGCGAAGGTGCGGAGGGCGAGACGGAGGGAGAGGACACGCCGAAGAAGGATGGTAGCCTGCGACGCCGTGCAATGCCGTCAACCCGCGGGAGGAAAGCTTCCAGGATGGCTCATATCTCAGAGGCGCAGAATGGGCATACCTCTCAGTTCATGGACGCAGACGACGCTATCGAGCAGGAGCAAATTCAGCAGCAGATTGTCGAGGGTGCTATGGTTCGTATCTTAGACATCCCTCCCCTTTGCCATATTGAACTTCCTTGCAGCAGAATGCGATGCGCGATGGTGCGTCGTCGAGTCCTCGTAGCATTCGCACGCCTTCCCGGCGCAACAAGAACCTTCCGCGAACACCGTTGGGTAGTGAGTATAATTTAAGCACCGTCATGCTCGTCAGATTCTCATACTCTCCCTCAGCGCACTTTGCTGCCGACAGCGATAGTCGTAGTGTGTCCATTGCCGATACGACGGATGATTTTGATGGAGACAGCGAGCTTCGCCGGTCGACTTCGACGCGCAGCCTCATATCTAACCCAACCACCGAGGCAACCTCTGTTAGTTCCGGCCTCTCCCTGGATACACATGCCAATGGCAAATCTGTGCCTCCATCCTTGGACTCACCTGCTCAGCCTGGATCGCTTGCCGAGCAATTGCGGAGACACCTCACGAAGAGAGGTCGTCCGCCATCGGAGCCCAGTCCTCTCAATTCACCCGTACCAGATGAGAATGTTCCGCCTATGCCTCCTCCACCTCCTCCGCCGCCGCCTCCGGGGTCTGCGGGTGCAGCACCTCCTCCGCCT